>OU612043.1:90591001-90782417 GCA_914767935.1 Coremacera marginata
CAACGTATTGAGTATTTCCAGTTAAAAATTTGGCTTTTTTAGAATAAGTCTGCTTTTATAACAAATGAAATAAATAACGTAAAATATAACGAGAAAACACAATTTTTCCCCTATTTGATCACTTTTAAAATAATTGTGATCAAAGAAATGAAAAAGGAACGTAAACTGATACCTGATCAGAGACACAACATGTTGTACCCATTATTCAATTGTTCAGATATTTGACGTCAACTCACAAGAATAATAGCTTAAACACATTAACGACGACAACAACATTGTCGCATGATTCAATTATTATAAGGTTGTCCAGATATTTGACGTCTACTCACAAGAGTGTAAACTCTTATTTGAAGAGGAGAGCAAAAGAGCAATTTTGTAGGGACATAAAAATCACGCAGTTGCCGGAAAATCATGCTTTTTCATAGTACAAACCAATAAAGTTACATTTGACTACTACTTTTTGAAATACTTGCATGTGTTGAACCAAAATATTATGAGCTTTAAAAATGTTATGGTCACATTTTAGACGTAAAATAATATTGGAAATATAAAACTTCTGAATGTTGTACACATTTCATACAGAGTTTGTATGAATGTTTTTATTACATATATGTTTTTTTTTTATTTGAGTAAAAATAAGTAAAAATTATATAGTCAGCTTATATGTAAAATTTAAATAGTTTCTTTAACCAAAAGTATAAAAATAGTGATTTTTACATTTGTATTTGGGAAAATCAAAAATTTTTACTTTTTTCCTCTTTTGACAAAAGATAGCTAGTTTTGTTCAGTCAACGCAGAACTTTTTTTTTATATTATATATTAAACTATATTTTATAGTTTGTGGTTGTGTTAATATGTCTTCTAAGTGTTTCGTGATATAACCATTGTCATTTTTTCAAGAACGTAAAAATATTTTTGACGTAGAAAATATTTTACGTCTTACAGCACGTTTGTCATTTTTGGGGGACTTTTCCACAAATTTTTCCAAGCACATCCTAACGTTCTTGGAACTAACTTTGAAATATACTTACAGCCTTTAATATTCATCTTACTAAGATAAAATATATGTCATCTTATATCTTATATCTACATCTATATCTATATCTATATCTATATCTATATCTATATCTATATCTATATCTATATCTATATCTATATCTATATCTATATCTATATCTATATCTATATCTATATCTATATCTATATCTATATCTATATCTATATCTATATCTATATCTATATCTATATCTATATCTATATCTATATCTATATCTATATCTATATATATATCTATATATATATCTATATCTATATCTATATCTATATCTATATCTATATCTATATCTATATCTATATCTATATCTATATCTATATCTATATCTATATCTATATCTATATCTATATCTATATCTATATCTATATCTATATCTATATCTATATCTATATCTATATCTATATCTATATCTATATCTATATCTATATCTATATCTATATCTATATCTATATCTATATCTATATCTATATCTATATCTATATCTATATCTATATCTATATCTATATCTATATCTATATCTATATCTATATCTATATCTATATCTATATCTATATCTATATCTATATCTATATCTATATCTATATCTATATCTATATCTATATCTATATCTATATCTATATCTATATCTATATCTATATCTATATCTATATCTATATCTATATCTATATCTATATCTATATCTATATCTATATCTATATCTATATCTATATCTATATCTATATCTATATCTATATCTATATCTATATCTATATCTATATCTATATCTATATCTATATCTATATCTATATCTATATCTAGTTGCTGCTTCAGTTGCTGCTGACGTTCTTATGGTTGTTGCTTTTGTTCGAACCGAAATCACGAACGCAACATCGTGTTGTTTCTTGGAATGAATTGTTTTACGAATATTTCTCAGTAACGGCTTGTATTGTTGTTGTTATTAATACGTATGTAAAATTTACATTAATGTTATATATGCATATCAGCTGTTTTAATTTTTATCGTGTAATTGTTTTTGTTTATCTTCAGCGAGATAAATACAATAAACAATACAGATGTATTATAGAGATGTGCTGTAGAGCCAGAATGTACCCTATAGGAACAAACTAACTTGTTTTTAAAAACAACTAATTAAAAAAGTAATTTAAAATAAACTTGTATATGAACTACTTTGAATTATATTAAGGCGGCATCCACTGCAATTCTAAATAGTTTTTATTGCATTATACATGAACTAATTGAAATACTACTTAAAAACAAGTGATTGATAAACTACTTTGAATTATATTAAGGCGGCAACAACTCTGATTTTGACATCTTTTAATTGCAAATTTTTATTAGTTTACAAGTTTATATATATTTAACCATGTTATTTCATCGAATATTATTAACTTTAGAAATTTTATTATCTTTTAGTTATTTTAAAGTAATTAAAAAAATAGTTTAAATATAACTAATTTAACAAGTAGGTGAAAATATATGTAGACGAAAGTCAATTGACTTATTTAGCGGACATCACCATACAAAATATGTTAGTTCGTTCAATGGAAAAGTCAGAATTTCAACTTGTTGTGGTTGACAAAAAACTACTTTATCAACTTCTTTTTAATTAGTTGATTTTCCTACAAGGTAGCTACAAAAATGTGCATTACTACTACTCAGGTTTACATATACAGAAAATGCGCATGGTCATTGTGCTATGAAAACTCTATTGATTCTTTAAATATCATAGTAAATTCGAATTATTTATTGAACTAATTTTATACTTATTACACATTAAAAATACATTTTGTTTGTTAAAATTTTAAATTTTCAAATTAATTTAAGATATATATTAGCTCTTTACTTGGGAAAAATCAAAAATTCATATTTTTCCGATATATTTATTTCCATTTATTAAACCTAAGATTGAAATAAATTTATCAAAAAATATAGCAAACTAAAAACTGTACGTCTACGATAATATCTGTGTGTTTTGTTTACATAAAATAAGGATATGTCAAATATCTGGATAACCTTATAATGGCTGCATTCTATCCGAAAGAGCGCTCAGGTACCGAAGTAGCATAAAGTCATGGCAGAATTATAAGGTAGGGCCGACTCGGAGAGGAATGAAGTAGAAAGCAGAATAAATCTCACGTTTCTTTATGTTCATGTTTCGCAGTCGATGTTAGGTTAAAATTTTTACAGGTTTTTTTTGCCACTTTAAGACTTTCTTTAACATTTTAAAGTTGTTATTACACTGTTTTAATAATATTTTCACTCAAACTATCACAAATTTAACACACGCGACCGCACTACTTGCAACTTGAAAACATAAAAATTTTTCTTAATTTGCAATTCCTTGTAAATTCGTCGTTTTGACAACATACCAATCGTTTCATTATCCACTATTCGGTGACGCGTGAGGGCACTGAGCCAACCGGCCCTACCTTACAATTCTGTCATACATAAAGTGATACCATGGTAGAATAAGACAAGGTAGTGTTAGTAGTTAAAATTGTCTCTTGTGTTGGGTACCGCACATGTCAATAACAGGTTTATACGAATAAAAGCAAACAAAATAACACAATTTGCAAATTATAATATTATATGTGTTTGACAGCTGCGGTACCCACCGCTCCGAGACGACACTACCTTGTTAAATATACCTTGAGTGATACTTTCTGCTGAACTATTTTTTTCGAAATGTCAAACGGCAAACAGCTGTTCTACAATAAATGCTTTTTGTCTCAAATTTATTTTTTTTTATGTTCTGTGTGCACACGTTTCAAACAAATAGTTTTAATTAAAAGCACTACTAAGCAATTTAATAATTTAGAAATTAATAAATTTAATATTTGGTATATTTATCTGTCAAAATAAAGTAAGCGTAAGCTGCTCAACTGAAGTAGCATAAAATATTTTCGCTACCTAAGATGGCGACCTCTCAGGGAACGTGTTGTGCGAGCACATTATGCAACATACCATTTAGCCCGAAAGTTGTTCAACAGCTACGTAGCAAATTTTCCGCTGAATGCAGCCAATGATTGAAACGTGATTGTACCTGCTGAACGCAGTCATTTATTTCTGTTATTTTTGACAGATGCGGGTACAATTTTTCTGAGAGGTGAAAAAAACGCTTTCACCTGGTTTTCTTACACCATGTTGCTTTCTACGTCTAATATTTCAACAGCATCAATATCAGCTGTGTGGCCTGATGTCAATATATGTTGTGCTAACGCTGTTGTTGTTTTTTTGTTTCGTGTGTCCAGCTTGTGTTCTGTCATTCTTGTTTTTAGCGCTCTTTTTGTTGTTCCTATGCATGATATAAGAACACAGGTATGTGTATGTATGTACTTTTATTGAGTCTTTAAAACAATCGATAACACATAACATATATAAACAGTTTCTTATTTGATAACTTAATGGCTGTAATTGTATGGCCTGCATATACTTTCGTAATATTGAAATGATAAATCGACTGCCACATGGCTATAATAGAATTAATGATTATTTTACTCCTGCTCTAGAAGCATTTTATCTTTCTTTTCTGACGATTGTTATGTATTTACAAACAAAGAAAAAAAATACACTTAACATATATAATACAAGTGAAAGAAACAACGACAGCATGTACATGTCGAAACATATACATACACTAAGTATACTATTTACAATACGTGTGACTTTCGTAGGTATAATGCCTAGTGTTTAAGTAGATAACAAATAGTATCACATATTTCGATTGTCATATTTTTTTTTTTTTTTTTAACACCGAGTATACATAAAGATGTACAAAATTTTTAGCATTAATTGCATATATCTAGATTACTGATTACTGATTGCAATATTGTAAAGTTAAATACTTTTTAGAAAAATACCGAAATTTTTTTAAAATAATATTATGCAGCCTTTAATATGAATGTTACACAGTCCTTTCATAAGGAAGATAAAGCAATATTGTGTTACATATTTAAAATTTGTCTGTTAGTTACACAGAAGATCTTTATTGTTTTAAGTTGATTTTTTTTTTCAATTCTTAACTTTTTCTTAACAGTACTTTTCTTTAATAAAAAAGAACATTTAAATGGCACATATATTAAAGATGTGTAAAGTAAACAAAAAGAATAAATGAAGATAAGTAAGCTTTGCCCTCCATAGACAAATTATAGAACGATTTTAACAATAAATAATTAGCCTCGATTATGGCCTGGGATTGCTTTTATATAATAAGGAATGGGTAATCCATCGGGCACTGACTCAAGATCCTCAAGAACAACCCCGACAGGCGAATGATATGAAGAACTATTCCAAGAAGTGTTTGCTTGTTAAAAGGATATATTTAATGTCATTATTTATCGCATAAAATAACCTGATTTAAAAGCTCTAAATAGTGGATTCTCTTCTCTTGTAATGATGAAGAATTATTAATCTTCATCATAAATAACTCGATCTTACCCAGAAGATCCTTTACATTCACTCCAAAAAGATCTTTGGAAAGACTAAAAAACTGACTCAAAACATTTGAATTCAAATTATTTGTATTTTGTGAAACTTCCGAAGGATCATCCGGCTGTCTGAAGTGACTTGCATAAGACACAGTGAGTGCCGGTGCTTTCGCATTCAAAAACACGTTTCCGTTTTTTAAATTAACTTTTTCTCTCAATTTTTTTTGGTTTTCCTTCCTTTGAGATGCATATTCCCCAAATGCTTCACAGCCACGATAGTTAGCAGGATGATCCTTCTTGCAGTTAACACAACAGGCCTTTTGTCCTGACTCCTTGGTGATCGGACATTCACCTGGCTGATGAACAGTGTTGCATTTAACGCAGTTAAATTCATTAGCACAATTTTTGGCCAGGTGACCGAATTTCTGACATCTCCAACACTGAAGAGGACCATTATTCCTTTTTGGTTTTTCCCAATGAACTTCCGTGTTGAACAAATATCTGATCTTAAGAACATCAGCAATTGGTTTCCCTGGCGGGACTCTTACCAAGAAAATGTCAAACTTAATTTTGTCCCTAACAGATCGGGCAGTAGTGAAATTTGTTACTTTATCTACACCACCTGGGATTTGTTCAAGCAACTCCTTAAGAATTTCACTTCCTTCGTAATCAGAGGAAAGTCCTCTTAAAATTAAACAAGAGGTAATTTCCTCTTTAGGCGTAAATGAATATGCATGAACATCAGGGGTATTCCTGAATTTCTCAAGCAGCGCCCGATGAATCACCCTATCTTCAACATACAATTTGCATTTTTGTCCTTTATTGACAATTTTAAAAATAACCGACCTATCTCTCAAATTTCTAACAAGTTCCTTTACATTAATATTATTTATAAAAATGGGAGGGCAAAACTTATCCCTCTTCAATCCTGAAAGCCTGTCTTTCTGACTGTTGTTCGTATTATCTGGATCATTTCTGCCACCACTAGCTCCTCCATCGATGGTATCAGCCTGTTTACTCGCAGTCTTACTTCTGGATTCTGTTTCACATTCATCTTCTGTTGATTTTGTTTGGCAATGATGGCCATGTCATTAAAAATCTCAAATCTATTACACGATACTTTTGCTGGAGCATCCTTTTTGGACAAACCATTGCCATAAGAAGAGCGTCTCGGTCTCGTATTCCTCGAAACTTCCATCCAATCTAGCTGCATGGCATCAGCAAGCTGTCTGCTATTGGAATCTTTCATCGCATCATGAATCAAAACACTATCTGGACTCTTTTGTCGATTTATGGTTTCATTCTTTTTAAACGACGTGACTCCTTGTGCGAGTGCCATTAAATTGTGCGCCGCATCAACTTTTCTGGGACTAAACAACGTAGTCTGACCGCCTGCTTTTTTACTGCTCTCAAGTCTGTGAACACTTTTTGTTCTAAAGTTTTTTGAAGTATCGCTTCTCATTGTTTGCTAATCACAAATGGATCAGTGGCACAAGTTCAAGTAGCCCCATCCAGCACAAGTAAAGAAACCAGTACAGACCCTCGTAGCAAGAACTATGACACAAATCCAGACAGCAGCCATTGTCAGCCAAAGTACGTTGCACATATATTTGCAGTGCAAATAAATCCGCAGAATCAGCGGATAGCGCATAGCTTCGTCAAGTAATAAACACAAAATCAGTTCAACAATAAAATGCAGAATAAGTCGAGCAGAAAAGAAAACGTCTGCACTCGATGGTCAAAGAAAATGTAAGAACACAGGTAGCATTGATATGTGTTGATTTTCTCTTCTAAAGGCATACAAAAAGTACCCTATAGGAACAAACTAACTTGTTTTTAAAAACAACTAATTAAAAAACTAGTTTAAAAGAACCAGTATATGAACTACTTTGAATTATATTAAGGCAGCATCCACTTCAGTTCTAAATAGTTTTTATTGCATTATATATGAAGTAATCGAAATACTACTAGTGATTGATAAACTACTTTGAATTATATTAAGGCGGCAACTACTCTGATTTTGATTGCAAATTTTGGTTTTAATTGCAAATTTTTATTAGATTACAAGTTTATATATATTTAACCATGTTATTTCATCAAATATTATTAACTTTAGGCCATCAGCAAAGTTTTCAATTGATTATTTTAAAGTAATTAAAAAATAATTTATATATAACTAATTTAACAAGTAGTTGACAATATATGCAGACGAAAGTCAATTCACTTATTTAGCGGACATCACCATACAAAATATGTTAGTTCATTCTATGGAAAAAAGTCAGAATTTCAACTAGTTGTGGTTGACAAAAAACTACTTTATCAACTACTTTTAAATTAGTTGATTTTCCTACAGGGTATATATAGTGAAGAGAATGCATGAAGGTGGCGAAGTTACGATAGTGAATCTCTGCTTGTGTATAGTTTAGGTTCCAAGCAGCGAGAATTGAAGATACTGCGGTGAATAGCAGCGGCCATCTTCGGCGACATTTCCAAAACTACAAATTCCATGCATGCAAGCCAAAATCAGCTCAAAACAGGTTTTGCGAGAATAAGAATATCTCTTTGATACAATTATTATTTGCATGTGTTTTGTTGGCTATTCCCTATAGGAACAAACTAACTTGTTTTTAAAAATAACTAGTTAAAAAAGTAGTTTAAAATAAACCAGTATATGAACTACTTTGAATTATATTAAGGCGGCATCCACTTCAATATATGAAGTAATTGAAATACTACTTAAAAACCAGTGATTGATAAACTACTTTGAATTATATTAAGGCGGCAACTACTCTGATGTTGGCATGTTTTAATTGAAAATTTTTATTAGAGTACAAGCTTATATATATTTAACCATGTTATTTCATCAAATATAATTAACTTTTGGCCATCAGTAATAGTTTTCAATTGGTTATTTTAAAGCAATTAAAAAAATAATTTAAATGTAACTAATTTAACAAGTAGTTGAAAGTAGTTGAGAGTCAATTGACTTATTTAGCGGACATCACCGTACAAAATAAGTTAGTTCGTTCTATGGAAAAAAGTCAGAATTTCAGATATTTTAAAATTTTATTGAAATTTATATTAAATACTTCGTTCAAACATTTCTCTTTTGATTTTGAAGAAAACTTTTGCTCTATAAATTTTAATCTGCTAAGGATATTATATTTTTTTTTTCCAAAAAGTTTTCTACCGTTTTTGAAGAACTATTTTTGCTTCATAAATTTTTAGCTGCTAAAGAAATTGTTTTTTTTTTTTTTTTTTGAAAAAGTTTTCTTCCGGTTTTGAAGAAATATTTTTAGTTTATAAATTTTTAGCTGCTAGAGAAATGCTAGATTTTTTCTTATTGAAAAATTTTTCCTCTGATTTTGAAGAGAAATGTTTGCTTCATAAATTTTTAGCTGCTAAAGAAATGATTTATTTTTTTTTCAAGAGTTTTCTTCCGAAATTAAAGAAGTATTTTTGGCTTATAAATTTTTCGCTGGTTAAAAAAATGATTTTGAAGAAAAATGTTTGCTCCATAAATTTTTAGCTGCTAAAGAAATGATACATTTTTTTCGAAAATTTTCTTCCGAAATTGAAAAAATATTTTTGGTTTACAAATTTTTCGCTGCTAAAAAATTATAAATTTTTTTTTGTTAAAAAATTTGAAATATTTTTGGTCTATAAAATTTGGCTTATAAAATTTTTGGTGAAAAAGAAATATTTTTGGCTTACAAAATTTCAGCTGCTAATGGAATGAAATGATGATTTTTTAAAAATCATTTTTTTCCGATTTTTTTTGAAAAAAAAAAATTTATTTATAGTTTTTTAACTGCTTATGAAATTCTTAATGCAAATTTGTTCATCAACCGTCAATTAAATCAGCGAGGATTAAAGGAAAATAACAAATGTGAATGAAACACAAATACAAGTACAAAGATGTTATTTAGTGTTTTCATTTCAATGTATAGGTGAGAATCTGTAGCTGAAATAAAACAAATTGGACATACTTTCCTTCTTTAACAATGTAGTCGTAACAGTACTTTTAGCGATCATGCTTGTTGTTGTTTCAGTCGGGTGCGTCTTTGCTGATCTCTCTCGTTCTTGGGAATTTTGTAGATATTATTGGAAGTCGGCATTTAATATGGGACCTATTATTTACACTTTTTATCAATTTATGGGTTATTGAGCTCATGAAGGTGATACTATTTTTAAGGTTTTGATGTAACATTTTCATAGCCTTTATATGAAAAATATAAACTTCATTTAAATTATTTACCCTATTCGTTTCATAAATAAAATTTCATTATATTTGATTGTTGATTATTGCTTGTTATTAAGATTATCACATATTAATTTTTTATAAACTTAGAAAACATTTTTGTAACAACATTTAACTAATAAATTTTTTGTTAATAATACCAATTACAATTTACATAAAACTTGAAAGTTACCTTTCAAAGGTAAAAACATTTCTTAATTTATTAACTAGTTCTAAGAATAGTATATACAAACTAAAAGGGTAAACTATGATGCCTGATTAAACGAAATATTAACTGCAAAATTCCATCGCACACTTTAAAAAATCCAAAGTATTGAAATTGGATCAGTGAAAAATTCCAATGACAAGAGTTCTCAAATTAGTACCGTTTGGTCAAAATTGTTGCCAATGACGATTTTACTTTGATTCTTTAATAAAATGAAAGTGTTTTTTAATGAAAAAGTTCAAAATGCACCAAGAGCAAAAATTTGTAAAATTTAAGTGTTTGTGATTTAAAAAAGGTAAATATTTAAATATTTACTAAACACATTTATTTTCATGGTAAGGGATATTCATAAATCGTTTTGAAGTGACCTAGATAAATATGTAAAGTTTTTCAAAACTTATTTATGAAAATAAAAATAAAAAAAATTGTGCAGCCGAACAAATTGTTTTGAATACAGAAACGTCTTGAGAGCAGCTCGGTCGAACTGTCAGAATGGATGAAAGGAAATCAAGAAAAAAAAACCTGAAACACAATTTGTAGCTAACAGCTACTTGGACAGTTTGAGCAAAGGCGGGAAAGAGTGATTTTCTCTCAAGTGACTTAACCTAACCGGATATGCTTCGCCAAATCTCATCGAAATTGAAACATATTGTGGCCAACGGCGAACAAACAGTTGACAAAGATGAATTTAAGGAAATACACTGTACAATGTATTTCGTATTGTGTTATAAAAAAAATTACATTAACTAAAATAATATTTAAAAATGTTTTCATCGCTAAAGATTGACCTTCCTTTTCAAATAAAAAACCTTCTTTTTTGGCATAATTTGGAAGGAAAATCTTCCTTGGTGACAAAATTGAGATGAGATGGTTATTCATAACTAATGTTACCAACTATACTTACTTTGTAAGTATCATACTTATTTTCAGCTGTATATACTTACTAAAACTCAATACTTATAAGTATACTTACTTTTAAGAATTATACTTATTTCTGCTTACTTTTTGTTAATTTAATTGTTTGAAAAACATATATTGGAAAAGGTATTAAAAATTTATTTTGTAAACAGCGTAGCGAGAAGAGCGTCTCGTGTGAACATGGGGTAAAAATCTCTTAATCGACATATCTAACAAATCGATTTTTTTTATTTCGTTTTACTTTTGCTTTGCTTCGTTGTGAGTTGAATTTAATTTCAGCAAAACTTTTTGAAAAATGACGCCTCACGAGGAAAAAATGTTTTCAACAAAGAAATGGAGAAAAACTATCCTTTTCTGAAAGCAACTAAAGGAAAAAGTGGTAGTGATGTTTTTTGTGAAGTTTGCTTGGCTGCTATTAATATTAGCAACATGGGAAAAGCGGCAATAAAGAAGCACCTACAAACAGAAAAACATCAAAAAGCTTTGCGATCAACTGCAGACACAAGAAGCGTTGAAAATTTTTTTGCAAAAAAAGACTATAAAACCGCTGCCATGGAAGGAGTTTGGGCGTACCATGTGGTTAAGTCAAATCAAAGTTTTTTGTCAACTGATTGCGCTTCAAAACTTTTTCAAGTATGTTTTGCAATCCAGGATTTTCAGTGCGCTCGTACAAAGTGTGAAGCCATCGTGACCAATGTGTTGGCTTCTTATGCTAAAGACGATTTAAAACAAGATTTGGCAAAGCAGCGCTACGTCTCGATTTCGACAGATGCCTCGAACCATGGAAACGTCAAAATGATGCCGGTAGTTGTGCGCTACTTTATTCCAATTCTTGGAGTAAAAGTGAAAATGCTTCAATTTTCATCGGAAAAGGGAGAAACGTCTGAAGTGATTTCTTCGCTTATCATCCGAGCCGCTGAATGGAACGAGATTAAAAGTAAAGTTGTCGGATTCTGTGGAGACAATTGCCCTACAAATTTTGGTTCTCGAGAGCGTGGAGGACAAAATAACGTTTTTTATCGTTTAAAGCAGTGGAAGTCATCACTTGTCCACAATACGCTTAAAGTCGCTTGTGATCCGCTACCTATCGAGATTGAGGTTATCATCGTTAAAGTTTATTCTTATTTTTACTTTAACACCGTAAGAGTTTAATCCTTGAAATCTATCTGCGAATCTACAGATGTTGAGTTTTCCCAGCTACTGGGTTACGCAAAAACGCGTTTCTTAGCTTTAGGCCCAGCAATAAAATCTATGCTGAAAATATTCGAACCACTGAAGCAATAAATCTTATCGCTTGAACGTCGCTGCCCACCGATTCTAAAAAAGTTTTTTAGCTCGCCTTCTTCAAAACTTTGGCTTTATTCATCAGAGAACAGGTACTTTGTGTTTTCTTTTTTAATGGTATTTGTGTTCAGTTTCTTTGTTTTCTATTGTGTTCAGGCTGATTATTTTCACAACACCATCTTAAAAGTTGAAACGGAAAATGTGTCGGCAATTGACGTTGCGTACCATTTACAAATATTACGTGGAAGTCTTATGTTGCGCAAAGAAGAGAAATATTTAGATCCGAACACAGAAGACGAAAAAGAAAGATTAATAGCAAATGGTCAATATACAGATTCAATTGACGAAATGTTTGAAAATTTTTATGGTAAGTTTTCCGAAATTTATACAAAACACATCTACCCCACAAGTTTTTTGTTAGAAGATGCAGATGATTATATTTCATCATGGACGGCGGAGCTTGAAGAGTTTAATGAGCACATTTGGGTATGCTTGCGATAGTTTCCTGATTGGACAACAGTGAAGAAATCGTTGAAGAAATTTACGGAGAGAACTTCATTTGATTTATCCGCTAAGTCCTCTAATATTTTTGAGCAGTATGCTTACATAAAAAAGTACTGCAGTAGCGAAAAGCTTGCGAAGTGGGAATCAATGGACGTGTCCACAGAGCTTAGATGGGTGGAGATTTTCAAGCATATGGCCGCTCATAACGTTAACTTTGATGACTTTTCTTGTTTAATTGAATTTGTCTTATGTTTTCCCGGTTCATCAGCTCCGGTTGAACGTTTGTTTGCCAAAGCGGGAAAAGTTTGGAAACTAGAGTCAACAGCATTAAAAATGCAGACTCTTGAATCAATTTTATTTGTAAAAAGTAACATTGAATAAGCTGTATCGAATTTTATAAGTTTTTAAAGACAAGGCCTGACTTATTGAACCGAATTTCCAGCCAAGACAAATACGAGTTTAAGCAAAAAACTGTTAAGGAAGCACTTCAACTTAGTGACAGTGAGGGCGAACAATGAAAACTTTTCGTCAATCCCTGTATATATTTAATTTTTTTTTTTTTATTTAACTGCTTTGAAAGTAGGTAAACGCGAAAAATTATAACTTCCCTTTGATCTCTTTATATGAATGTGATTTATTTTTATTTACAAATAACTTTGAAGTTTTTAATATGTTTTTGTCTTTAAACAATTTTATATATAAGAAACAGATATGAAATGAAAATACATAAAATTAATATTTTGTTTAGTTATTTTTTGAACACTGTTGCCTTGTTTTGATTTTTATTAAGCAGGTATCAAAGTCTGAATTTGTTTTTTAAGAAATTTTTTTTTTCTAACAATATATACTTATACTTATTTTAAAATATACTTACTAATACTTACTTTCCAGCGTTCTTGGAAGGAAATATACTTATTTTGTATTAACATGAGCTGGTAGCATTATTCATAACCTATCAAACGCTCTGGCTAAACTAACAAATTTGCATTTTTGGTTTTTGCCGAAATTATCTTAAATTGCAAGCACTTAGTGCTATTTTTATTTGCGTTACCTACAGCATCAAGCTATTTTGGATACCCCTTGCCTACAAACTTAGAGGAGAGGACGGCTGACTTTGCGTTGAGTAATTGGTAAGCCCTTAACATGCAAAGCATTTAATCAATTACTGCAGTATTTTGAAGCCTATAAAGAGAAATTACATTTATATTACTATAAATACTGGTGTCACGTGTGCAGTACATAACATATTATGCATGTAATAAAAATATTTTTTAAATTATTTATCAACACCTTTACTACACTAAACATCCTTTAATTTTATAGTATTGAAAATATATCGCCGTGAGCTCACTGTTATCCTTATTAGAATCATAGGGTTAATTATCACTCTCAGGCAAGTGCCAGTTATGTGGGAAAAATCCCATTCGTGGTAATTTTTAATAGCCCTTGGGAATTTTTTTTTGGGAGTTCCCATGGTATTTTTTAATTAAGCGTGGTATATTTTAATTAGCGTGGAAGTTCAGTGTGATATTTTTTAATTGCCATGGGAATTTGGGAATTTTTTTTTTCAAATGATTTTTTTCACATTTATTAAGCAAAACTTCTTATGCAATCATTGCCATTATACGCATTAAACGCTTTGTTTACACCACGATTTTATGTCGTAAGTTACCTTTGTAAAATTCCTTAAATTTTCTTTGTTGCAAAATACGCTTCTGTGAATATATCGCTCGTATGCTATGAGCATCATAAATACGGCGTTCATTGAATACCACTATTATATCTTTGGTTTTTTAGTTGTAGAGGGTTAAAGTAAACGAAGTGTTACGACCTTTTAGTGGTGGATTTTAGTAGTAATTTTTAATGATCGTGGGATTTTTTGTGATATTTTTTAATTGCGGTGGGAATTTTTTTGTGTTCATTTTGACAGTGGTAATTTTGGTGGTATTTAATATATGGTACGGTGCGAAAAAGATAATTTCCGAGGGAATTGTTCAGAATTTTGAGGAAGAACCTGGTATGTTTAATAGCCCAGTAGAAAAAAGTACTTACATAATAGCAACATTGAATGCTGGTTAAGTTCTGTAAGTAAATATAAAAATGCATTTTTTTCATAAAGTATTTTAAAACAAGCTTTTATAAAAAGACCATTTTTTTATTAGAATAAATTTCTGAAACACTGCAAGAATCTTAGTACCTTTGTAGTATAGAATAAGGAAATTGTATTGGTTAATTATTAAAAATAGCCATCAACATTTCTCTAAGTGTAACGATAATAGAAAAAATTTGTAAATATATTGCGTTATTGCTAGGGCCGAGAGATTAATTGAGTAATTCATTTTTTGATAAATCAGATTCTAAATTAACTGATTAATCGTTTAACCAGTTTTCCTGATTAATCAAATCACTGAGTAGTCGATTAATAGCAATTATGATTTATTATTTGAGTGATTATTCGATTAATCAGGAATATGATTAATCAAACATGTTAAGTGTAAAAAAATTTATTATTGTTCTTGAAATTTGGTATTTACTTGTTTTAAATACATAAAATCTGAAATCTTATTTATCAAAAAACTATCTACTCGATTATTCGCACGGTCTTTACTCTGTTATTCTGCAATAACTCGCACATTTCCTTCAGGGCATGTGAGAGAGTTGCTTCCGCGCTCAATTGTTCTCTCTTTTACCCGTGCTATAGCAAGCCCCTCATTATACAAGCTTGGCACTCGCTCAATTTTTTCTCTTTTACCCGTGTTATGGTAAACCCCCTCATCTAGCACGCTTAGCACGCAGTCAGCTCGCTCGGCCGCATGTGCCAAAGTGCTGATTTTGCCCAACTCTAATTTAAGCGAATGCTTCTAAAATATGCAAATATTTAATGGGTTATATTTGCAAGCATGCATCTCTTGCACAAAACTCCATCAAGTCAAAAACATCGAGTATCCAATTAAAATAACGAATAATATCCAATATCTTATTGGGTACCCAAACGTACGAAAAAGAGCACTCAAAAACTACTCTGTTACGCCAACAACTTTGTGCTTAACGTCAACAACTTTTATTGGTCATTTCGTTCCCAACAACGGAACGTATTTGAAACAACAGCAGAAGAGTAGTTGATTTATCAACAACTTTTGCATTTGATTCAACAGTTTAGTTTTTGTGGCAACAGAGAAAAAATTTTTCCCCGAAAAATAAAAGTTTTTTCGGCAAGTACTACGTATTTGATAAATCAACAACATTTGCATTTGACTCAACAGTTAAGTTGTTGCGCCAACAGTGAAAAAAGTTTTCACCCCAAAGATAAAAGATGTTGACGCAAGTACTACGGAAGCTTAAAGAAAAAAACCTTGACAGACACTTTAGCTGACTTTTCTCACAACAAATTTATCAACTCACTATTGATTTATCAACTAGAAATTCGTCGATATGAACACTGTTTTCCTTATTCAAGAGTTCCTAGGGTGAATTCTAGAATGATATATTACAAGATTGCGTATTGCGCACGTCCGCCATCTTTGTTTTGAAATTGGCTGCGAAAAATGTGACGTAGCTCAAGGTTGTCAAAGTGTTGTGACAAGTAGTCACAATTTATTTAAAGGAGATGATTTATTTATAGAGATGAAGAAACGTTGACGTTTTCTTATTGAAACTTGGTTTATTGGAATTAAATTAATAACAATTATTTATAAATAAATATAAATAATTATATTTTTCAGTACTATTTAAAAATAAAGGTACATATATAATAGGGATGTTTCTCGCATTTGTTCTCATACACAAAAAGCAGCAACGTTGCTTGATGTGTTTGACAGCAGATTGATTGCTGCTTCTTTGTTTTCATTTTGTTATGTTCTTCTCATTTGTTGTTTCGTTTGTTGAGTAATATGTAAGAAATACAATTTGTGGCCCAAACTGAAATCGGTGTTATTCTCATCAAAAGCATCTAAAAGTTTATTACTCCTTTTAATTACATAAAATATAATTCAAATTATAATTTACACTTATTGTAAGTGTACAAGTTAGAATTAAACTAAATGAATCCAATATTTCTTACAAACTTAAATCAGTGGTCAGTACACATGAAGCATATTTTTTGCCAAGAGGCACGCGTATTCTTATGCTCTTTCACTCATTCAACAAACAACTATTGGCGAAGCAGCATTGTTTCGGATGATATCCAATTGTTTTGTCTCATTTTCACTTACAGTTTCATTTTTAATTTTGCCGACCACTGACTTAAATGCATGCGCTTGTGCTGCTTGTAGCATTGCCAAGTGGTCGGGATTCGTCGGGATTGTCCAGTTATTGAAGTGCTTGTTCCGTGTCTCGTTATCGGACAATTTGTCCCGGAATATTAAGAAAAAACTGACATTGAAGATATTTAGTTTACAAAAGCAATTGCAAAGGCGAATTTACAGAATTTACGCAAAACAGGGGATTATATTACTATTATTTATTATATTACAGGGGACGTTGAATGATGACAGTGAATCAATTTGTAATTTGCATTATTCAAAGTGTAAATTTAATTAATTAATATTAATTGGTGGTTATTAATTGGTGCGTGACGATGGCATCTAAAAGAATATTTTAAAATTTTATGCCCCTATCACCGTCAGCGAGTCGAATAGAAAACTAGTCGAATGCGCGTTCACAGTTTTCGAACTTTCCAAATATCATTCGACCTAAACGTCAAAAGCAAGCGAATGAAAAAACTTTTTGAGTAGCCGGCGAATGCAGAATTTGCTTGCAATTTATTTCTTTTATCCTAAAGATAATGCATTTTATCGTTTTTCTTTATCATTTCACATTAAGTGCATTTATGTTATTCCTAAGCTAATCTTTATAATTTTACAGTAATATGCGGGTTATAAAAAACACTAACACTCAGCAGTTCCATAAGTTGTACAGCTGCTATTGGAGCAGGGCATAGATGTTCTTGGGAAAATATTTGAAAAATCAGTTTCACATAAAAATTGATGCAAAAATTATTCGAACTTACAATTGCTTTCAATTTTTTGTTTTACTATTTACTCAAGAAAAAACACGAACGGATTGAATTGTTTTTCTCGAATTTAAATTTTTTGACGTAACTTTGTTTGCTTTTATGTTTTTATGCTTTGTTCGCCAACTTAGTCGACTCAAACAGAAAATTCGATTCGCAGACGGTGATACGGTCATTATATTTTATTCCAATGAAAATTTACTAATACATTAATGAATTTCTCTGAATGCGTTGCTACGTCGAACGTCAGATCTGTTGACAACCGACGTTTGACGTAGCTTGTTCGCTTGTTTTGTTAGTTGAATTTAAAACCTAATTTCTTTCTGCTAAGTGGTTTACGTAATGCAAAACGTAGTTCTAGAGATGCAAATAGATGATGGTCTTGATATGGCTATTAAGGAGCACATTTCGGACCTCATTCAACCATTGCAAGGAGCAAAGGGTAGTTAAAAACATTAAAAATAGCACAAACCACGAAAATTTGCATTTGTTTTAAGCGTTTCATTAGATTGTTAGCAAATTTATGCAAATTGGCGCGCAAACAGCTGTTAAATGACAAAACTTGCAACTGTTGAGTAGAAGTAGCGTAATTTATTTCGCTAGGTAAAATGTACATTGCTCGAGCGTAGACAGCTGCCAGCGCTGTCAAAAGTGTAGCCATCCACCCGAATTTTCTTGAGCGCTTGTGTTGGCAGAATGCAGCCATTGTTGACGTAAGCTTTGTAAGTTATCAAAAATTATAATTTCTTGATAATTGCCCACAAATCAATAAAGTGCCACAATCCCTTTCACCGCCCACAAATGATTAAAAATTATATATTTCATATGGTTTTAGACTTTAATTTGGTAATTTAGTTCGTATGGTTGGCTCTACGAAATAGCCCCCAAACGAAAAAAAATTCAATAACACCCAATGAAAAAAGCCCCAACAAAAATGAAATAAGTTAATTTAAGCGATATTTGTTTGAAAATTCTGGTGTAGATGTAATTTGTGTTAGTGAAACATGGTTTAATAATGACATGTCTGATGCTTTGTTCTGTTTGAATGGTTACAAAATATTTCGTTCTGATAGAGTTGGTCATGCAGGTGGAGTTGCAATATTTGTAAAAGAAAATGTTACGTGTAAAATACTCTTTAAGTCGCCTCCAGATAGTATTATGGAATATATCTTTGTTGTAGTTTCAAATTGTAGTCGAAATTTGCTTCTTGGTTGTGTTTATCGTCCAAACAGTTCTGTTGATTTTTCACCTCTTTTAATAACATTAGAACATATTGCACTATCTTTCACTGAAATAATTATAGCTGGCGATTTTAATAGCAACCTACTAGTTGAAAATAATCTAGTGCAAGATATGGATAGCTTAGGTCTATTTCCTGTTAATTCCTGTATACCAACTCACTATACAAGAACTAATAATACTGTCTTGGATCTATTCTTTGTAAGTGCAAAAAGTGGAATCCTTCTGTATGATCAATTATCTGTTTCTAATTTTTCTAAACATGATCTTATTTTCCTAGCTTATGACTTTCAACTCAAAGAGACGGTAAATTGCTTCAGCTACCGTGACTTTAAAAACATAGATTACGCTGGACTTGAAACTGATATATAGGTTTCTAGCTGATATAGGCCTAGATATAGCTGATATAGGCCTAGAACAAATTTTTTATATTGACTCAGTTGACGAACAAGTAGATTTTTTCCAAGGCCATGTCAATAATCTATTTAATGAGTTTGTACCCGTAAAACAAAGTAAAACTGTTCTCAAGCAACGCCCCTGGTTCAACAGAACCATTAAAAATCTAATATTGCTTCGCAATAATGCTTTCAATCGCTGGAAACGCTTCAAAACTCCAGAATTGTATGATGAGTTTAAAATTCTGCGCTCGACAGTGGTGAAGGAGGTGAAAACAGCAAAAAGAACTTATTATATGGATAAGTTTAGTTCTGTGGTGAACAGTAAGCAGAAGTGGCGTGAGATACGTAACATTGGTCTTTGTAGAAAATCACTTAGTTCTTGTGATAACCTGGACGTCAAGGATTTAAATAAGCAATTTGTTAATATTCCCATGCCTTCGGTCAGTGAAAACGTTTATAAGGCTATTAACAGCTCTTTTGATGCCAACTCTAGCTTCAGCTTCTCTTGCGTTTGTCAGGCGGATGTACAGAGAAGTATATCATCAATCAAATCGAATGCTATCGGGTATGATGACATTAGCCCCATTTTCCTGATAATTTTGCTTCCGAAAGTTCTCCCTTACCTAACTCACATTTTTAACACAGTTCTCACGAAGTCAATTTACCCAAAAGAATGGAAGAAAGCTAAAATTTTACCAGTAAAAAAATCGCATAATGAATATCGCCCAATAGCTATCCTTTCATTTATATCCAAAGCGTTAGAATTGTTATTAAGTCAACAAATCAACACACACTTGCATAAAAATGCTTTTATAACTGAAAAGCAATCTGGTTTCAGGGAAAAACATAGTTGCATCACTGCCCTTATTGATGTAATTGAGGATTTGCGATCTGGCATAGATGACAATGAAGTTGGTTTCTTAGTTCTGTTAGACCACTCTAAGGCTTTTGACACAGTCTACCATGACATTTTAGAGACAAAACTTCTTAAATTATTTAACTTTACGCCATCTGCTGTGAATCTCATCGCGTCATATCTTACTGATAGATCGCAAGCTGTCTTTGCTAACAACGTTTCGTCTGTCTTTTTACCCATTAAAAGTGGTGTTCCTCAAGGTTCTGTTCTGGGTCCTACTTTTTTCGCCATGTACATAAATGACCTACCTAGTGTTTTAGAAAACTGTAAGATTCATTTGTACGCAGATGACGTCCAGTTGTACGTTAATTGTAAACGTCAGAACATATTTGACTGTGTATCGCATCTAAATTGTATTCTTGCTGAAATTGGAACTTGGGCACTTAAAAACGGTTTAAGCCTTAACCCAACTAAGTCCAAATGTTTGGTAATTGCGAAGAAAGTCATTGACATTTCCACTGTCCCCAATCTTTCATTAAATAATAGCAATATTGAATATGTAGACTCTGCAAAAAATCTAGGGATAACTTTTAACAGAACGCTTACTTGGAATAACCACATTAGTAGCACGGTTGGAAAGGTCTACGGCATGCTTCGTGTTCTTTGGACTACGCAGTTTTTTACACCTTTTCATATAAGAATGCTTCTTGCTAAAACTTATCTCATACCAACAATGCTATATGGCTGCGAAATTTTTGCTAACTGTGATTGTCTAAGTAAAAACAAATTAAACGTTCTGTTTAATAATATTGCTCGTTACGTGTTTGCACTTAAACGAAGAGATCATGTTTCCCAGTATGCTAAAAGAATCCATGGCTTAACCTTTGATAACTTGTTGAACTACCGTACGACTTTATTGTTGCATAAAATTATCTGTAATACTGAACCCAGTTATTTGTTTTCGAGATTAAACTTTTCTCGATCCTGTCGAACAAACATGATTAATTCTCCACGTGTTTCTTGTTTAACGTCAGAAAGACAATTTTTTGTACACTCTGTTCGTCTTTGGAACGCACTTCCTAATAGTTTAAGATCGTGCAAAAATGCTGTGCAATTCAAAAATCAATTAGCTTTACTCTTTTCTTCGCTGTAAAAGTTAATGGTCATGTACATTTTTGAAGTGTTTAATAGATAGATGTTTAAGAATGTTACATTTATATGTCAGTTTACTTCACATTAGGAACCTAACTGTTAATATAATGTTTTGAAATGTTTAATTTTACGTTAATTTCTTAATTCATAAAGTTTTTACTATAAATTTTAACTTTTATATGTATTCTAAGTTATATATTATAAGTCATATAGTCAATCATTGTTTTATGCTTTATACTGCCGGTACTGTTTATAAGGTTTTCAAACTTTGTTGTGCCGGTCTTCGAAAGAGATAAATAAATTAAATTAAATTAAAATTAAATTAAATAAGCCCCAAAATGGCAAAATGAAATTATGCCCAAATGAAATGGAAAAAACACCCAAATGGAAAAATGAAATAAACCCCAATAAAGAAAAAGAAATGGACCCCAATGAAATATCCCCCAATAAAATGAAATAAGCCCAAAAAAAAAACAATTTTAGCTCAAATTTAAATAATCCCCAAGCAAAATGAAATAACACCCAAAGGTCGCTGTCATTTTACAGTTGTGCACATGGTAATTTTTGGAGTTGGACAAGTAAAAATCATTAGTTAAGTATGAAGGAACAGGAAATAAATCAACGTGTGGGAATATATCGTTTAGAAGCTCGTATGCGACTTTTAAATGGAAGGGATATACTTAATTTTAATGCTGTTCCAGAATTTATAATTAATTCTAGTTAAAATAATATAAATATTATAATTAATATTGGTTTCATATGCGCCTCTTACAGAATTGATATTTTGTAAAAGGTGCAGCTACACAGAAAATATATATACAAGAACAATAAAAAATTTTAAAAAATGTGAATAAAAAGCTTTGACTAATGTTTTAAAATTTTTTTAAGTGAATTTAATTATTTTAAATAGAATTATTTTTAATTATATTCAATCACATATGCTTTTGTATAATTAGTAAATTATGCGCCTTATGTAAAAGGCGCAGCAACACAGAAAATATAAATATAAGAATAGTCAAAAATTCCAAAAAATGTGTATAAAAAGCTTTAAGTAATGTTTTAAAATTTTTATTAGTGCATTTAATTATTACATCATGAATATTTTGTAAAAGGCGCACCTACACAAAAAATGTGAATATAAGAACAATAAAAAATTTAAAAAAAAAGTGAACAAAAAGCTTTTACTAATTCAAATTAGAACTAACAATGAGTCGGACACGACCCAATAACAGAAGCCTAATTTTTTTGTAAACATTTCTTGTAAAATTTTTTTTTTTAGTTTTATAAAACTGACTTTAAAAAAAAAGGAAAACAGTTACAAAAAGTAAATAATGTTGTAAAGAACTCATTAAAAACTTAAATTATAGAAAATGAAATAGTCCCCGAATAAAATTAAATAACCCCCAAACAAAATTAAATAACCCCAAAATTCAAAAAATTAAATACTCCCCAAATATGGGGTTATGAAATAATTTCATAATGAAATAAACCCCAAGGGGAAAAATGAAATTTCGTCCAAAATTTATGAAATTTTCCCCAAACAATTTCATATGAAAAACACCCAAAAAGGTTATTTTTTTGGGTCTTATTTAATTTTTTTATTTTTTGCGTTATTTCGCTTGGGGGTTATTTCGTATAGCCGTATAGTTTCTATCGGCAACTGTTCCAAAATTGGCGTGGTCAAACTATAGCTCCACCGACTTTTTTAGAAACAGGGGTGTAGCAATTTTTTTCTAAACTATACCGTACTCGAATAAAATCTACGTCCATAATTTCAGGTAAATCGACCCTAGTAGTCCATTAAGTGATTTCTGAAAAAATGGGTATATCTTTAGTTTGACCACGCCCATTTGAAGTACAGTTGCCGACAACAACCATACGAACTAAATTACAAAATAAAAGTATAATACGACAAAAATCATTTGAAATATAGCATTTTCATTAATTTGTTTGCGGTAAAAGTAGGCATGGAAACCTATTTCTAGTACAGTTGCCGACAGTAATCATACAAACTAAGCTATAAAATTTTAGTCTTATACGACCCAAATTGCCTGAAATATATTATTTTTATTGATTTGTGAGAAATGAAAAGTTTCTTTTTACTTTGTAGAATGGGATAGCCAATAAGAACACACAAAAATCGCCAAGTAAATCGGACGCTTTGTTCTTGAGTTATGGAATTAGTAACACATTTCACGACTTTGTTTTATATATATAAGATTTTAATTTGAAGAAACCTCAATGTTCTATTGTTGTGAATTGTTTTGATATTTTTAATTTTCATTTATGATGATATTGCTAATTATTTAGATTCAATTTATGTTCATATTGGTTATGCTTTAGTTTAATGTATATCAAATACAAACACTACTACACAAATGTAATTTTTTTGTCCCGACCACTTATAAGAAATCCCGGAACTTTTTTGACTTGTCCCGACGACAGCCTTTCAGGATCTGGCAATCTTAGCTGCTTGTGTTTGCTTTTTCCTTTTTGACATTTTCTTTTGTATGTATTCATAAAGTTCCACAACAGATAAGCCGGGTGACGTAGGCTGCACAAGGCTGCTCAGAAGATTGAATTTTTAGCGCGCGAAGTGCACCCTCCCTATTTGACAGCTTGATTATGACCAAAGATAACAAGATAGGTCATGATACAATAATAAGGTATGGTAAGGAGATTCACCACACCGACCTGGAATGTCAAAATTATAAAATACTGTGCTGCCGTATCTTATAAAATATCCACGAAAAATCCGTGATTGTTCTTTGCATTTTTGATAATTGTCTTAGCTGTGGTGACATGTTATAACTTCGTTAACTTCGATCTTCGGCAATTCGTCAAAAATTGCATAAACATCAATATCAACGGCTTTACAGTGTAAGCACCCTCCCTATTTGACAGCTTGATTATGACCAAAGATAACAAGATAGGTCATGATACAATAATAAGGTATGGTAAGGAGATTCACCACACCGACCTGGATTGTCAAAATTATAAAATACTGTGCTGCCGTATCTTATAAAATATCCACGAAAAATCCGTGATTGTTCTTTGCATTTTTGATAATTGTCTTAGCTGTGGTGACATGTTATAACTTCGTTAACTTCGATCTTCGGCAATTCGTCAAAAATTGGAATGTGTAACACATTCGACGCGATAATTTTTTAAAAATATCGCTTTGTTTCTTTTTTCAGACAATTTTTTATTTTTTTTTTTTTTAATGCACTATATACTTTAATATTGATATTTCGCTTCGAAAGAGAAGTTATTAAATGTAGCCACTGGCAACCGGGAATGAACATTATTTTATTAATAATGAAAGTTGTAGAAAAGTTGTGAATTTTTTTTGGGGTTTTTCCATTCGCCATTTGCCCATAGGCCATTCGCTATGAAATCGTTCTGATACAGCAGTGCACTTCAGTTCTTGTAATTTGTGAATATATTAAGTAAATATTTATTTATAGTTGATTTAAAAATTTTTAGTAATGTCAGAAGTTCTGACATCTTTCATATAACGTCATCTTCTTCATCATCTTTCATACAACCAGCAGATTAAATTAAAAGATTAAAAAGATGAAATAAAAGCAATGTGTCGATTTTCAAACTCTAATTTTTGATTTGTGTTCATCAGTTTCTCCGTCAAACGGCAATAAAAAATTATGTATTACATTTATAGTGGACATTAGAATAAAAATTTTAAATAAGAAATAAAGAACACAAAAACTAAACTAAAGCTTATATGCAATAATTTACTGAAAACAAAGCCTAAAAACACAAAACAGCGAATTTTTTCATTGTAAATACATTTGTCCGAATTTATCCTATTTATCCTACAAATAATTTCCTTTCTAATTATTTGTCCCACATTTATCAATAATACAGAAGAGTGGCAATGCTAAAACACATTTTGACATTCGAGGTCGGTGTGGTGAATCTCCTTACCCTACCTTATTATTGTATCATGAGATAGGTAACTTCTGTGGGGAATCCTTATTCACCTAAAGTAAAACAGACGTGCATGATACAATTATAAGGTTGGGTAATTAGATTCACCACACCGACCAGGAATGTCAAAATTATAAAATGCGGTGCTGCCGTATCTTAAAAAAATATCCATGAAAAATCCATGTTGTTCTTAGTGTTTTTGATGAATTACTTAACTATGATGATGTGCTCTAACTTCGTAAGCTTTGTTGTTCGACAATTTGTCGAAAATTTAGTTTAGTTTAGTTTAGTTTAGTTTATTGAGTCTATGGATACAATTCCTTACAGACTAGAGATAGTAATACATTTTGTTATAATAAATAAACATAAAACAAAACAATAAAATATAAATGACAAATAAGAGAGGCATAAAACTTACAAGTAACTAAAAAAAGCTAGTAACAAAATTTTTGAATGAAGATTTTGATATTGAGAAATCAAAAACATGTTTTAAAGATAATTCGTTATATAAACACAAAGATCTTGTAATTGGTTCATTTAAACCGTAATTAGTTCTGTGAAGTTTGATAAAAAAAAGTTTAAAACACCGCAACTGCCTTGGAGGTATATTAAAATTAATTAGATTTAATAAAGACGAGTCATCAATGTTACAAGATATGATATCATATATAAACATTAATGAACTAATTTTCCTTCTACATTCAAGAGTCTTCAATCCCATTAACAGACAACGAACATTATACGCGGGTAAATTCGAATTAAAAGTAGTACAACGCAACATATACTTAGTGGCCTTTTTTTGAACTTTTTCTAGCCTTAAAGCGTGAATTGCAGCTGAAGGATTCCAGATAATTGATGCATACTCAAGTCTCGATCTTACAAGAGAGCAATAAAGGGCTTTTATAGTATAGGGGTCAATAAATTCTTGACTATTCCTACGAATAAAGGCTAGAAGGGAATAAGCTTTAGGAAGCAAAAAATTTAAGTGATCTGCAAAGGTGAATTTTGAATCAAAAACAACCCCCAAGTCACGAATTGTATCAACTTTTTTAAGTGGGAAGTCGGCCATTGTATAGGAAGTAATTACTGAGTTGTTTGATTTATTAAAAGTAACAAAAGAACATTTATTAATATTAAGCGGCAATCCGTTTCGGACACACCAATCAAAGACATTATTTGAGTCAACTTGCAATAGTGCTGAGTCTTCTAGATTGTTAACCTTACTAAAAAATTTCAAATCATCAGCATAAAGTAGGAATTTTGAGTTGTGAAAGCATTTACTAATGTCGTTAATATAAAGAACAAATAACAAGGGGCCCAATATGCTACCTTGCGGAACACCAGAAGACACTTTAAAGCAGTATGAATTAATATTATTGATTGAGACGTAGCAAAATCTACCATTTAAGTAGGACTTAATCCATTCCAGGAATGTGGAATGGCATCCCATTTTCCCAAGCTTTGCAACTAAAACCTTATGGCATACTTTGTCGAAAGCCTTCGAAAGATCTGTATACAGGACATCAACTTGAGAACCAGATTCAAGGGTAGATATGCAATAATTTGTGAAAAGAGAAAGGTTAGACACTGTAGACTTCCCAGTTACAAACCCATGCTGCTCAATACATATGTGTCGCTTAGCAAGGAAATAAAGTTTAGGCTTGATAACTGCCTCGAACAGCTTTGATACATTGCTTAGTTTAGATATAGGCCGATAGTTTGTTATATCGTTCTTTTGACCACTCTTAAAGATTGGCGTTATAGCTGCAATTTTCCAAGGCTCTATAAAAGAGCCCGATGACAAAGATTTATTAAAAATCAAAGAAAGCGGCTTAGCTAGTACTGATGCACACTTAATTAATAAAATAGAAGCCAACCCATCAATGTCGGACTTGGTTGAGCATTTTAAGTTAGACAATGAGCTGAGAACATCTTCGACTGACACTGAAATAGAGCCAATGTCGAAGCCTAGATCAACATTTTCTAACAGGGCGCTATCATACCACGAGTCATCTTCAACAAAATTTGATTTAAAAAAATCTGCAAAAAGATTCACAATGTCAACTGTTGTGGAACACTTAATACCATTAAAGACCATTGATGAGGGAATCTGGGATCCATTTTTTTTCGATTGGACATAATTCCAAAATGATTTTGGATTTGAAATAATATTACTTTCCACACCAAGTATATATTGCTTGTATAGAAATTTATTTAAGAAATTAAACTCTCTCGAATAATACTCAAATTTGAGTTTATAACTATCACTATTAGTGGACTTGAAAAGTTTATAAAACTTATTTCGCAAATTTTTTAATTTTTTGAGACCACTAGTATACCACGGAAGCTTGTAGTTTTTCTGCGCAATACGGGGAACATTATTTTCACAAATATTTAAAATATTATTTTTAAAGAGATCAAAACATGTTGCGGTGCTTTTTCCATTAAATAAATTTGTCCAGTTAATTTCATTCAAAAGATTACTTAAGATGCCGAAATTACAGGAATTAAAATTAAATATGTTTTTATTTTGCTGGCACGATATAAATTCAAAAAATTCAATTTCTAAAAGCAGTGGACAATGATGTATACTAGCAGGACTAACTGGAAAAACACACTCTGATATATTAAAATTAATATTGCTAGAAACAAAAATTAAATCTAGGATTCTATTTAATTTATTTTCAAAATAATTGATTTGAGCTAAGTCAATGCTAAAAATACCATCAATGAAATTAATTTCGTGTAGTTGATTTACATTAGTTGGAGTGAAATCACCAGCAATACGCATCCAGTGAATTTTACTAAGGTTAAAATCACCTAATACGCAGAGATGATTGCGAGGATCCATCGAAGAGTAAAGAGAAATTATATTATTCACGTGAGCATCATAAATTATATCCGAGCTATTAGGCGGGATGTATGATGCGCATAAATTCAGAGAGCAAAGTGGTCCATCAATTGTTATGCATAATTGATCTAGGATGGCATCTGTATTCGCCAAGATACATAAAGAAGAGCGCAGAGTACGTTTTGCAGCAATGAGTACCCCACCACCACGAGAGAGCCCTGTTTTCAATGGGTCTCTGTCTTTGCGATACACATGATAGATTCCCAAGTCAAAAAGCTCACCATCAAAAAAATCCGAGTTTAACCAAGTTTCAATAAGAACAATCAGATCATACTCGCCTTGCGAAGACCATTGATAAATGGAATCAGTTTTGGTTCTAGCCCCAGATATATTTTGGAAATACAGATTGAGCTTATGGCTAGAACTATTATTAGTACTCACATTCACTAACTTTGCGTGTTCACTGCATCCGGCTTTTGAAAATTTTTAAATGGGCGCACTCTCACGTTGGCTGGCCATAGTGATGGGTTTATAATATGTTCAAACAAGTTTGCAGATACTCCCAATTTAAATGAAATGCTACTTAGATTATCGAGAACAGCATCTTTTTTGACTAGTTTATGGCATGAGAAATGACTTCTATCAATCGCCGTGTGTTTTAACACATATTCAATAATGTCATTCTCAGAGACAGACACTTTGAATGATGATACATGAACAAATTTTTTTTCAGAGATAATATCTAGTTCATGACTCTCATTTACTCCCAAAAATCCATTTTTAGTTAACTTTGGTTTAACCGAATTAGACTCTCTTGCTTTAGGAGTGGCACGATCAGCTGATATCGCATTGGATTTAAGCACATCTGCATACATAAGAGAACCAGCACCAGAAATATTAGAAGCTGGAGTAGCAGCAACAATAAGGCCTGGTGAAGAGCAATTAACAGCAACAGGTTGAACGTCGATTAAGTTCAAAGCAGCAGAAGTATTAAGAGCAGCATTAGCAGTGTACGCTGGAGGAGCAACAACAACACAGTCTGGTGAAGAGCAATTCACAGCAACAGGTTGAGCGTCGATTATGTTCAAAGCAGCAGGAGAATTAAGAGCAGCAGTAGCGGTATTAGCCAATTTACGAGAACGCAGCCTAGTGACAACAGCATCAGAGCGAGGGTGCTCAGCAATCGACGAAGATTGAGTGCGAGTATATCCATTGTTGGCGGAAGCAACGGCAGAACGAGACGCAAGATCATTATGAACAGCATCAGAACGAGGAGGCACAGGAATTGAAGGAGAGCCAGAGTGTGAAACTGCAGTATCGAGGGCACTAGATGAACGATCGCTATGTATGAGCATATAATCGAGCTTATGCTCCGCAGACTGCTGAGAATTGATCGAAGGCAGAGAGGCGTCTACTGTAACGGTGGGCAAGGCAGAACGCGGGTCAATGACTACATTACGCACTGACTGCAACAGCAATGACTTAAGATCACAAACTTCTCTTGATAATTGCATTATTGAAGAGGCACAATTTCCAGGTACTCCCACGCAATTATCACAACAAAAAAAAATATTTGGGTGATTACAGATTGCCATAAATTCACCTTTAGATATATTGAGGCAATTACTATGAAACACACTGCAGCAAAGCTTGCAGATAACAAGCGAATCACTTGTAATGCAAAATTTACACTTCGCGCACAGCATTATAAAAACACGTCTAATCAGAACGAAAGCACAAGACGAATAGGAATACAATTTGTATGTTGTAACAAATTCGACAGGTGATAATTATGATCAAATATCGCTTTGTTTCGTTTTTTCAGATAATTTTATTGGGTTTTTAAAACATACTTTATATACAGGGTGTCCCGCAATTGAGTGCAACTATTTACGGAGCTGAAAGGTTATGTGGAGCTGAGCAAAAAATCATAAGGGAGGGGGGGGGGGGGGGGGTCTATTTTCACATTCTTAGGAGCTACAGGGTCAATTAATATTTCACGACTTTGGTTTACGTTATTGTTTCTAGCAGAAAAACTAACTAACAAAAATTTTTTTAAAAATAAACATTAAACGTTAAAAATTAACACAAAAAAATAAAACTCTTAAGCATCTACTTGTCCAGTGCAACTGCATAGTTATTGTTTATATTGTCAGTTTCTTCTTTAAAGTTAACAGCTCAGTGTCAATCTTTTGTTTGTTTTGTTTTTCATGGTGTAAGAAAACCAGGTGGAAGCGAATTTTCACCACACTTTAAATTGCCACGGGTCTGTCAAAAAATTTTAAAAGAGAGAGAGCAACTGTTCAGTAGTGCCAAATTTTATTGGCTGCGTTCAGCAGGTACAACTTTTGTGCAACCGATTAGTGTGTGTCTGCAGAACGAAAAATTATCAGTATCTAATCATAACATGTGAAAATGTCTGTCTTTCGCCGCACTTTATATTTTTGATACATTTGTTCAACGTATTGAGTATTTCCAGTTAAAAATTTGGCTTTTTTAGAATAAGTCTGCTTTTATAACAAATGAAATAAATAACGTAAAATATAACGAGAAAACACAATTTTTCCCCTATTTGATCACTTTTAAAATAATTGTGATCAAAGAAATGAAAAAGGAACGTAAACTGATACCTGATCAGAGACACAACATGTTGTACCCATTATTCAATTGTTCAGATATTTGACGTCAACTCACAAGAATAATAGCTTAAACACATTAACGACGACAACAACATTGTCGCATGATTCAATTATTATAAGGTTGTCCAGATATTTGACGTCTACTCACAAGAGTGTAAACTCTTATTTGAAGAGGAGAGCAAAAGAGCAATTTTGTAGGGACATAAAAATCACGCAGTTGCCGGAAAATCATGCTTTTTCATAGTACAAACCAATAAAGTTACATTTGACTACTACTTTTTGAAATACTTGCATGTGTTGAACCAAAATATTATGAGCTTTAAAAATGTTATGGTCACATTTTAGACGTAAAATAATATTGGAAATATAAAACTTCTGAATGTTGTACACATTTCATACAGAGTTTGTATGAATGTTTTTATTACATATATGTTTTTTTTTTATTTGAGTAAAAATAAGTAAAAATTATATAGTCAGCTTATATGTAAAATTTAAATAGTTTCTTTAACCAAAAGTATAAAAATAGTGATTTTTACATTTGTATTTGGGAAAATCAAAAATTTTTACTTTTTTCCTCTTTTGACAAAAGATAGCTAGTTTTGTTCAGTCAACGCAGAACTTTTTTTTTATATTATATATTAAACTATATTTTATAGTTTGTGGTTGTGTTAATATGTCTTCTAAGTGTTTCGTGATATAACCATTGTCATTTTTTCAAGAACGTAAAAATATTTTTGACGTAGAAAATATTTTACGTCTTACAGCACGTTTGTCATTTTTGGGGGACTTTTCCACAAATTTTTCCAAGCACATCCTAACGTTCTTGGAACTAACTTTGAAATATACTTACAGCCTTTAATATTCATCTTACTAAGATAAAATATATGTCATCTTATATCTTATATCTACATCTATATCTATATCTATATCTATATCTATATCTATATCTATATCTATATCTATATCTATATCTATATCTATATCTATATCTATATCTATATCTATATCTATATCTATATCTATATCTATATCTATATCTATATCTATATCTATATCTATATCTATATCTATATCTATATCTATATCTATATCTATATCTATATCTATATCTATATCTATATCTATATCTATATCTATATCTATATATATATCTATATATATATCTATATCTATATCTATATCTATATCTATATCTATATCTATATCTATATCTATATCTATATCTATATCTATATCTATATCTATATCTATATCTATATCTATATCTATATCTATATCTATATCTATATCTATATCTATATCTATATCTATATCTATATCTATATCTATATCTATATCTATATCTATATCTATATCTATATCTATATCTATATCTATATCTATATCTATATCTATATCTATATCTATATCTATATCTATATCTATATCTATATCTATATCTATATCTATATCTATATCTATATCTATATCTATATCTATATCTATATCTATATCTATATCTATATCTATATCTATATCTATATCTATATCTATATCTATATCTATATCTATATCTATATCTATATCTATATCTATATCTATATCTATATCTATATCTATATCTATATCTATATCTATATCTATATCTATATCTAGTTGCTGCTTCAGTTGCTGCTGACGTTCTTATGGTTGTTGCTTTTGTTCGAACCGAAATCACGAACGCAACATCGTGTTGTTTCTTGGAATGAATTGTTTTACGAATATTTCTCAGTAACGGCTTGTATTGTTGTTGTTATTAATACGTATGTAAAATTTACATTAATGTTATATATGCATATCAGCTGTTTTAATTTTTATCGTGTAATTGTTTTTGTTTATCTTCAGCGAGATAAATACAATAAACAATACAGATGTATTATAGAGATGTGCTGTAGAGCCAGAATGTACCCTATAGGAACAAACTAACTTGTTTTTAAAAACAACTAATTAAAAAAGTAATTTAAAATAAACTTGTATATGAACTACTTTGAATTATATTAAGGCGGCATCCACTGCAATTCTAAATAGTTTTTATTGCATTATACATGAACTAATTGAAATACTACTTAAAAACAAGTGATTGATAAACTACTTTGAATTATATTAAGGCGGCAACAACTCTGATTTTGACATCTTTTAATTGCAAATTTTTATTAGTTTACAAGTTTATATATATTTAACCATGTTATTTCATCGAATATTATTAACTTTAGAAATTTTATTATCTTTTAGTTATTTTAAAGTAATTAAAAAAATAGTTTAAATATAACTAATTTAACAAGTAGGTGAAAATATATGTAGACGAAAGTCAATTGACTTATTTAGCGGACATCACCATACAAAATATGTTAGTTCGTTCAATGGAAAAGTCAGAATTTCAACTTGTTGTGGTTGACAAAAAACTACTTTATCAACTTCTTTTTAATTAGTTGATTTTCCTACAAGGTAGCTACAAAAATGTGCATTACTACTACTCAGGTTTACATATACAGAAAATGCGCATGGTCATTGTGCTATGAAAACTCTATTGATTCTTTAAATATCATAGTAAATTCGAATTATTTATTGAACTAATTTTATACTTATTACACATTAAAAATACATTTTGTTTGTTAAAATTTTAAATTTTCAAATTAATTTAAGATATATATAAGCTCTTTACTTGGGAAAAATCAAAAATTCATATTTTTCCGATATATTTATTTCCATTTATTAAACCTAAGATTGAAATAAATTTATCAAAAAATATAGCAAACTAAAAACTGTACGTCTACGATAATATCTGTGTGTTTTGTTTACATAAAATAAGGATATGTCAAATATCTGGATAACCTTATAATGGCTGCATTCTATCCGAAAGAGCGCTCAGGTACCGAAGTAGCATAAAGTCATGGCAGAATTATAAGGTAGGGCCGACTCGGAGAGGAATGAAGTAGAAAGCAGAATAAATCTCACGTTTCTTTATGTTCATGTTTCGCAGTCGATGTTAGGTTAAAATTTTTACAGGTTTTTTTTGCCACTTTAAGACTTTCTTTAACATTTTAAAGTTGTTATTACACTGTTTTAATAATATTTTCACTCAAACTATCACAAATTTAACACACGCGACCGCACTACTTGCAACTTGAAAACATAAAAATTTTTCTTAATTTGCAATTCCTTGTAAATTCGTCGTTTTGACAACATACCAATCGTTTCATTATCCACTATTCGGTGACGCGTGAGGGCACTGAGCCAACCGGCCCTACCTTACAATTCTGTCATACATAAAGTGATACCATGGTAGAATAAGACAAGGTAGTGTTAGTAGTTAAAATTGTCTCTTGTGTTGGGTACCGCACATGTCAATAACAGGTTTATACGAATAAAAGCAAACAAAATAACACAATTTGCAAATTATAATATTATATGTGTTTGACAGCTGCGGTACCCACCGCTCCGAGACGACACTACCTTGTTAAATATACCTTGAGTGATACTTTCTGCTGAACTATTTTTTTCGAAATGTCAAACGGCAAACAGCTGTTCTACAATAAATGCTTTTTGTCTCAAATTTATTTTTTTTTATGTTCTGTGTGCACACGTTTCAAACAAATAGTTTTAATTAAAAGCACTACTAAGCAATTTAATAATTTAGAAATTAATAAATTTAATATTTGGTATATTTATCTGTCAAAATAAAGTAAGCGTAAGCTGCTCAACTGAAGTAGCATAAAATATTTTCGCTACCTAAGATGGCGACCTCTCAGGGAACGTGTTGTGCGAGCACATTATGCAACATACCATTTAGCCCGAAAGTTGTTCAACAGCTACGTAGCAAATTTTCCGCTGAATGCAGCCAATGATTGAAACGTGATTGTACCTGCTGAACGCAGTCATTTATTTCTGTTATTTTTGACAGATGCGGGTACAATTTTTCTGAGAGGTGAAAAAAACGCTTTCACCTGGTTTTCTTACACCATGTTGCTTTCTACGTCTAATATTTCAACAGCATCAATATCAGCTGTGTGGCCTGATGTCAATATATGTTGTGCTAACGCTGTTGTTGTTTTTTTGTTTCGTGTGTCCAGCTTGTGTTCTGTCATTCTTGTTTTTAGCGCTCTTTTTGTTGTTCCTATGCATGATATAAGAACACAGGTATGTGTATGTATGTACTTTTATTGAGTCTTTAAAACAATCGATAACACATAACATATATAAACAGTTTCTTATTTGATAACTTAATGGCTGTAATTGTATGGCCTGCATATACTTTCGTAATATTGAAATGATAAATCGACTGCCACATGGCTATAATAGAATTAATGATTATTTTACTCCTGCTCTAGAAGCATTTTATCTTTCTTTTCTGACGATTGTTATGTATTTACAAACAAAGAAAAAAAATACACTTAACATATATAATACAAGTGAAAGAAACAACGACAGCATGTAAGTTAACACACGTATCCGCTCCAGTTGTAATACGAGGATGGTACGTGACAATTTGTCAATTTTGCCGCATATTCCATTCCCACATAAGCCAAATGCTGAGCCAACAAAATATAACAGCAGCAAGCCAAAAATAACGGCAGCGCTGCAACAGCAGATTCAACCGGTACAACAACAACAACAACAATAGCAGTGCAGGCAATACAAGAACAATAGCAACAACCACTAAGGTGCAGCTAAAAGTCCAACAACAATATCAACGACAAAAGCGCAGCTGAAGCGACAAGTATAGGAAGATATAATAAGTTTATTTGGAGTTGTTTAAGTTAGTCTAAGAAGAGCATCTAATAAAGTTATTACACTGGCACATAGTGCCAATTAAATCAAGTGTTTTTATTTCGAAAACCTTAATTGGCGCCCAACGTGGGGCCACTAAAAAAATTCTTTATAAAAAGGAAAATTGAAAGTGGCCAGTGAGCTCGAACTCGCGTTAAAAATTTTCTATATTGAAAAAAAACAGCGTTAAAAATTTTCTATATTGAAAAAAACAGCGTAAAAATTTTCTAAATTGGAAAAAAACAACGTAAAATTTTTTATATTGAAAAAACTGAAGTGGAAAAAATCCAAAATCTCCTGAAAAACGAACTGAAGTGGAAAAATCTAAATTTTTCTTTTTTGAAAAAACTGAAGTGAAAAAATCTAAATTTTTCTATACTGAAAAAATTGAAGTAAAAAATTCTAAAATCTAATGAAAAATAAAACTGAAGTGAAAAAATCTAAATTTTTCTATACTAAAAAACTGAAGTAAAAAAATCTAAAATCTTCTGAAAAATAAAACTGAAGTGAAAAAATCTTAATTTTTCAATACTGGAAAAAACAAGTGAAAAATATCTAAAATTTTTCTGAAAAGAACTGAATTGGAAAAAACCTTCCAGTACCTACCTGAAACGAGAAAGGAAAAACGTTCGTTAATTCACGAAGGAGTCAATTACTGCCGCAGCTGCAGAGAATATCCCGTATTTGTTGCACCCACCGAAGCAATCGAGATTTTAAGAAATGATGAGTAGAATATTTTATATGTAAGTGAATGTTTACTTAAGAATTGAGTTCTTCCAGATGTTTTGTATGTCTTTGAATTAATTAGAAAAATTTTAAATTAATTAAAAAGTTTTTTTTGAAGAAAAAACCCTTGTACTTTTACTAAATCTCAGTCAATTAACTGTTGAAGAAAACCTAGAATCTGAAAATAAAGATAACAAATAGTTAGTAATAAAGAAAGTTGTAACGATTGAGATGGATCCTCAAGCTCTTCAAGCCATCGTTAATGCCGCAATAAGGGCTGCAACGGAACAAACAAGACGAGAATTCCAGGGTTCCGTCGACGAGTTGACCGCTAGATTAAAAACCCTAGAAACACCGACCACCGTTACGCAATACGAACCAGTAACAATTGACCCGACCGTCAGATGTGAGGAATCACTCGATCTTATAAAATCACTACCGGAGTTCGGTGGCGATAGAGCCACCTACGTATCATGGAGGCAGGCTGCCCATGCTGCGTATAAACTTTTTGAGGAATTTGACGGTAGTTCCAAGCACTACCAGGCGGTTGCCATTTTGAGAAATAAGGTGGTGGGCTCGGCAAATATGGTTTTGTCATCCTTCAATACCATTTTAAATTTTCACGCCATAATCGCTCGTCTAGACTTCACTTACGCCGACAAGAGGCCCATCTACCTGGTAGAGCAGGAAATGTCTACCTTAAGGCAAGGGCAACGCACAATCTCCCAGTTCTACGACGACGTGGAACGGAAACTGTCATTAATAGTAAACAAAAATATTATGACACATTACGGTAATACGGAACTAATAAACTCCCTTAATAATAAGTACCGACAAGACGCCCTTCGAGTGTTCATCTCGGGACTTAACAAACCCCTCTGTGACATTCTTTTCTCCTCCAGACCGACAGACATGCCAACAGCTCTAGCTCTTGCCCAAGAGCTTGAATCAAACCATGCACGATCCCTTTTCGCACAGGCATTTATAAGCCCAAATCGAAACCAAGTGGGTACTTTCACAAAACTTAATAATTATGGCCCTCATAATTCACCCCACTATCGAAGAGTAACGAACGCGTATCCTCGACCAGTGCCTATGGACACAGACCCAACGTCATCCCGCTTTAGGCACAATAAGCCAGAGGGACTGTTCCGCAACACTGCGCCAAACTTCAACAGAAATCCCTTCCTAAGCCCTAATCCTCAAGCTATCCGACCAGCGAAAAGACCTATTGAGAGCGATAGATTGCCAGCCAATAAGCTACAACGTGTGAACCATTTGAGGCAGCGCGGACGCGATGACCGGGACACACCCGGGTTTTATGTTGCCAAAAACCTCTACTTCCCCGGGGATTACGAGGACGAAGATGGAGACGACGACGGCGATATCCCAGAGGACGAGGAGATTGAGGCAACGGACGAGATTAATTTTTTAGAACAGGATCCCTCCTGCCCTACGTCACCAGAACACTGGCAGGGAGGAAATTAAAATTCTTAATAGATACGGGTGCCGCAAAGAATTACATTACAAATTTAGAAACCCTCAAAGGTGTCAAGCATATTGAAAATCCATTCCTAGTTAAATCAATTCACGGTACCGAAAAAATCCAAAGAAAGTGCACCATGAATATTTTCGACACAAACGCTCAGTTTTTTATTCTTCCGTCACTCCAAACATTCGATGGCATTATCGGTTTCGATTTTCTCAAGGAAATTGGTGCGACTCTTGATATGAAAAAAGGAATGATTTGCTACAATAATAAACGGGAAGCCCTCTTGTATTTTTTTTGCCGCGAGGTGAACAATATTTTATCAAACCCAAATCACAAAAAACAAGTCTCTCTCATTATCAAAGAACAGGCAGGAGTTTTTGCAGATCCAAATGAAGCCTTGCCCTATAATACCAATATCGTAGCGACAATCCGAACAAACGATGACCAACCAGTTTACTCCAAGTCCTATCCTTACCCAATAGCCGCATCCGAGTTTGTGAATAAGGAAATTTCCGAACTACTACGAGACGGTATCATTAGGCCTTCTCGCTCTCCGTATAACAATCCAATATGGGTCGTAGGCAAGAAAGGAACCACTGAGACAGGAGAGCGTAAAATGCGTTTGGTCATTGACTTTAGGAAACTCAATGAAAAAACAACAAGCGACAGGTACCCGATTCCGGACACCTCGGTTATTCTCTCAAATTTAGGGAAATCTTCCTACTTTACTACTCTAGATCTCAAGTCTGGCTTCCACCAGATAAATCTCGCTGAGCGTGACAGAGAAAAGACAGCTTTTTCTGTCAATAACGGCAAGTACGAGTTCTGTAGACTTCCATTTGGATTGAAAAATGCTCCAAGCATTTTTCAGCGAGCAATTGACGACATTCTTAGGGACGAGATAGGCAAAAGTTGTCACGTTTACATAGATGACGTAATTATATTCTCCTCTAGCTATGAACAACATACGAAGGATATAAGGCGTGTCTTGAAGAAACTTTTTGAAGCTAACATGAGGATTTCACTAGAAAAAACAAAATTCTTCAAAGAAGAGGTGGAATTCCTTGGCTTCGTTGTTTCCAAGAACGGGCTGAAAACCTGTCCGGACAAAGTAAAGGATATCATTAATTACGAGGTTCCTAAGACACTCCGAGGCTTAAGATCATTTCTTGGATTGTCTGGTTACTACAGACGATTTATCAGGGACTATGCGTTAATTGCTAAACCGCTAACAAGATACTTGCGAGGCGAAAATGGAAATATTGGTGCTAACCAATCAAAAAACGTTCGGATAGATTTCGATCAAGAAGCACAAAAAGCCTTTAGCAAAATAAAGGAAATACTGGCGTCAGAGGACGTACTTCTACTTTATCCTGATTACGAAAAGCCATTCGAACTAACCACAGATGCATCGTCACATGCTTTAGGAGCAGTTCTCTCTCAAGAGGGACGGCCTATAACCATGATTTCCAGGACTCTCTCTTCGACTGAAGAGAATTACGCAACTAATGAACGTGAACTGCTCGCAATAGTTTGGGCTTTACAAAAGCTCAGAAATTATCTTTATGGTGTTAAGCAGTTGAGTATTTTTACTGACCATCAGCCTCTCACGTTCGCTATATCAGATAAAAATCCTAACTCAAAGTTGAAAAGGTGGAGAGCGTTTGTTGAGGAATTTTCACCCAAATTCTTTTATAAACCTGGTAGGGCGAACGTTGTAGCCGACGCCTTGTCGAGGCAACATATCAATGCTTTAGGAAACTCTAGCAATTCATCAAACACGGTCCACAGTGAGGAGTCACTGACAAAAACAATTCCCACTGTTGAGAATCCCATAAACTGTTTCAGAAATCAGCTTATCCTAGAAGAAGGAAATACTGAAACAACTACGTCAAAAATACTTTTCAAATCCCAAGTTAGACATCGTATTGTTTTTTCCAATATAGATAATCTTCTGAAGACTTTTAGGTCATGCGTCAATCCCAACGTAGTCAACGGAGTATTGTGTGACCTACCTACCTTGGCCAAGATTCAGGATAAAGTTATCTCAATGTTCCCTGCTGTTAAATTCCTACGTGCAGCAAAGCAGGTGACAGACATCTTTAATAAAAATGACCAAAGGGAAATCTTGCAAGCGGAGCACAATAGAGCCCATCGTTCGGTGCAAGAAAACCTTAAACAAGTTCTGGACGATTACTATTTCCCTGACATGCGTAAGAGCCTAAAAGAAATAACTTCAAATTGTAGAATCTGTAGGGAGGCAAAGTATCAGCGTCACCCTCCGAACCCGGAGATTGGCAAAACACCCTTACCTCAAAGGCCTGGTGAAATTTTGCACATCGACATCTACTCTACTGACAATCAACACTTTCTAACTTGTGTTGATAAATTCTCAAAATTTGCCATAGTTTCGGCAATAAATTCCAGATCAATAGTTGACATTAAAGAACCCATACTACAAATTTTAAATTTTTTCAAGGACACCAAGACAATTGTCTGTGATAATGAAAAATCTTTTCATTCACATACAATTAGCTCGCTAGTAAGAGACCATTTTGGGATAAACATATTTACAACACCTCCACATCATAGCACTACGAACGGACAGGTTGAGCGATTCCACAGTACGCTTTCAGAAATAGCCAGATGTACAAAATTAACACAAGGTATAAACGACACGATTGACTTAATTCTACTCGCCACTGCGAAATACAACAGGACAATTCATTCTACCACAAATAAACGACCGATAGATATTGTCCATTCTATGCCCGAAGCTCTGCAAAAAGAAATCGAATCAAGAATAGCTAAAGCGCAACACGCAGAATTGCAGAGACTCAATTCTGGGAAAAAAACTAGACAGTTCGAACCAGGGGAAAAGGTTTATGTTAAAACGAATAGAAGAATAGGGAACAAATTTACAAAGCTCTATATCGAAAAAGTAGTTGAAAAAGACTTAGGAACTACTTTATTGATTGAGGGTAAAGAGGTCCATAAAAGTAATATAAGGTAATATTCTTGTATTTTCAGGCTTTTTATACTGGCAATCGCTCAAGCGAAACGAGCCAAATTTTTGAATTACACCGATTCACACTACATTCCGATAACCGATGGAGCAGTGGCTGTTTACAATAGCTACGGGTTCCTACTGCATAGAACAAACCTGACCGATTATGAAACCATAGCCCATGATACCGAAAACTTACTCGACCACTTCCCACAGTCGCACATGAGAAAATTACTTAAAGCAGATGTGGATCAGATCTTTAACCTACTTAGCGCGCTCAGAATCCACCATCGACAATCGCGAAGCATCAATTTTTTGGGAACGGCACTAAAATACATTGCTGGCACCCCAGATTTCGATGATTTTAATCAGGTGGCCACTAAGGAGGAAGCTTTAATAGAGGCTAATGAAAGACAGGTCCTTATAAATACCGAAATGCAGATTAGAATTAACCAATTAACAAAGACGGTAAACAAGCTTCTCAATGTTACAATAAAAAAAGAAATAGATACCGGACACCTATTCGAACTAGCTATAGCCAGAAACAAGGCCATAATAACGAGTATTGAGGATACCATCTATTCGGTCATTCTTGGAAAAGTTAATGTAATAAATCCTATTATACTAGATAGTACTGAAATACAAAATTTGTTAATCGCGGAACACTTTGCAAATATTAGTATAAGTGATATTTTAAGTATTTCAAAACAGAAAATATTCCAAGATAGCAATAGTATCCATTTCGTAATCAAGTATCCAAAAATTGAAGAAATATGTAGTAAAATTAAGATATTGCCTGTAATAAGTAAACATAAGATCCTAATGTTAGAGACAAATACCGTTGCCAACTGCAAAATATTACATGAACCTCTCGGAAATTGCAGAGATGCAGCCACAATCACATTCTGCCAACCTCTAAAAGGAAACTCCTGCGTGCGACAATTACTGAACAATAATTTCGCAACCTGCAAGACCACTTCGGCGTACCATATAACACCAGTTGAAGAGATCGATGATGGACTAGTAATTGTGAATGATCAGACAGCTGAGATACAGGAAGGAAATAACTCAGCAATCTTGATGCATGGAACCCTTCTTGTAACTTTCGAAAGTGAAATAACCATAAACGGTACAACTTTTACGAATTGGAAGAAAATCAGTCATTCACACCCTCAACCCGCATCAGTTAAATTTGTCAATATCACGGAACATGTTACGCTGTTATCACTTCCGTACTTGCATGAAGTTAATATAAAAAACATTGGCCATATTGCCAGCCTGAAAGAACTAATCCATCAACAATCTACGCAATGGCTACTAATTTTCATTTCTTCGATAGTAACAGTCGTAATCATTGTTATAGTTTTGTTAATCACAAAACGTCGCAAGAAGATTAACAACGTCATAGCCTTAGAAAGAGTTTTAAAAGAAACCGGGGACGGCTCCTCTTAACGGGGGGAGAAGTTAACACACGTATCCGCTCCAGTTGTAATACGAGGATGGTACGTGACAATTTGTCAATTTTGCCGCATATTCCATTCCCACATAAGCCAAATGCTGAGCCAACAAAATATAACAGCAGCAAGCCAAAAATAACGGCAGCGCTGCAACAGCAGATTCAACCGGTACAACAACAACAACAACAATAGCAGTGCAGGCAATACAAGAACAATAGCAACAACCACTAAGGTGCAGCTAAAAGTCCAACAACAATATCAACGACAAAAGCGCAGCTGAAGCGACAAGTATAGGAAGATATAATAAGTTTATTTGGAGTTGTTTAAGTTAGTCTAAGAAGAGCATCTAATAAAGTTATTACACTGGCACATAGTGCCAATTAAATCAAGTGTTTTTATTTCGAAAACCTTAATTTGTACATGTCGAAACATATACATACACTAAGTATACTATTTACAATACGTGTGACTTTCGTAGGTATAATGCCTAGTGTTTAAGTAGATAACAAATAGTATCACATATTTCGATTGTCATATTTTTTTTTTTTTTTTTAACACCGAGTATACATAAAGATGTACAAAATTTTTAGCATTAATTGCATATATCTAGATTACTGATTACTGATTGCAATATTGTAAAGTTAAATACTTTTTAGAAAAATACCGAAATTTTTTTAAAATAATATTATGCAGCCTTTAATATGAATGTTACACAGTCCTTTCATAAGGAAGATAAAGCAATATTGTGTTACATATTTAAAATTTGTCTGTTAGTTACACAGAAGATCTTTATTGTTTTAAGTTGATTTTTTTTTTCAATTCTTAACTTTTTCTTAACAGTACTTTTCTTTAATAAAAAAAAACATTTAAATGGCACATATATTAAAGATGTGTAAAGTAAACAAAAAGAATAAATGAAGATAAGTAAGCTTTGCCCTCCATAGACAAATTATAGAACGATTTTAACAATAAATAATTAGCCTCGATTATGGCCTGGGATTGCTTTTATATAATAAGGAATGGGTAATCCATCGGGCACTGACTCAAGATCCTCAAGAACAACCCCGACAGGCGAATGATATGAAGAACTATTCCAAGAAGTGTTTGCTTGTTAAAAGGATATATTTAATGTCATTATTTATCGCATAAAATAACCTGATTTAAAAGCTCTAAATAGTGGATTCTCTTCTCTTGTAATGATGAAGAATTATTAATCTTCATCATAAATAACTCGATCTTACCCAGAAGATCCTTTACATTCACTCCAAAAAGATCTTTGGAAAGACTAAAAAACTGACTCAAAACATTTGAATTCAAATTATTTGTATTTTGTGAAACTTCCGAAGGATCATCCGGCTGTCTGAAGTGACTTGCATAAGACACAGTGAGTGCCGGTGCTTTCGCATTCAAAAACACGTTTCCGTTTTTTAAATTAACTTTTTCTCTCAATTTTTTTTGGTTTTCCTTCCTTTGAGATGCATATTCCCCAAATGCTTCACAGCCACGATAGTTAGCAGGATGATCCTTCTTGCAGTTAACATAACAGGCCTTTTGTCCTGACTCCTTGGTGATCGGACATTCACCTGGCTGATGAACAGTGTTGCATTTAACGCAGTTAAATTCATTAGCACAATTTTTGGCCAGGTGACCGAATTTCTGACATCTCCAACACTGAAGAGGACCATTATTCCTTTTTGGTTTTTCCCAATGAACTTCCGTGTTGAACAAATATCTGATCTTAAGAACATCAGCAATTGGTTTCCCTGGCGGGACTCTTACCAAGAAAATGTCAAACTTAATTTTGTCCCTAACAGATCGGGCAGTAGTGAAATTTGTTACTTTATCTACACCACCTGGGATTTGTTCAAGCAACTCCTTAAGAATTTCACTTCCTTCGTAATCAGAGGAAAGTCCTCTTAAAATTAAACAAGAGGTAATTTCCTCTTTAGGCGTAAATGAATATGCATGAACATCAGGGGTATTCCTGAATTTCTCAAGCAGCGCCCGATGAATCACCCTATCTTCAACATACAATTTGCATTTTTGTCCTTTATTGACAATTTTAAAAATAACCGACCTATCTCTCAAATTTCTAACAAGTTCCTTTACATTAATATTATTTATAAAAATGGGAGGGCAAAACTTATCCCTCTTCAATCCTGAAAGCCTGTCTTTCTGACTGTTGTTCGTATTATCTGGATCATTTCTGCCACCACTAGCTCCTCCATCGATGGTATCAGCCTGTTTACTCGCAGTCTTACTTCTGGATTCTGTTTCACATTCATCTTCTGTTGATTTTGTTTGGCAATGATGGCCATGTCATTAAAAATCTCAAATCTATTACACGATACTTTTGCTGGAGCATCCTTTTTGGACAAACCATTGCCATAAGAAGAGCGTCTCGGTCTCGTATTCCTCGAAACTTCCATCCAATCTAGCTGCATGGCATCAGCAAGCTGTCTGCTATTGGAATCTTTCATCGCATCATGAATCAAAACACTATCTGGACTCTTTTGTCGATTTATGGTTTCATTCTTTTTAAACGACGTGACTCCTTGTGCGAGTGCCATTAAATTGTGCGCCGCATCAACTTTTCTGGGACTAAACAACGTAGTCTGACCGCCTGCTTTTTTACTGCTCTCAAGTCTGTGAACACTTTTTGTTCTAAAGTTTTTTGAAGTATCGCTTCTCATTGTTTGCTAATCACAAATGGATCAGTGGCACAAGTTCAAGTAGCCCCATCCAGCACAAGTAAAGAAACCAGTACAGACCCTCGTAGCAAGAACTATGACACAAATCCAGACAGCAGCCATTGTCAGCCAAAGTACGTTGCACATATATTTGCAGTGCAAATAAATCCGCAGAATCAGCGGATAGCGCATAGCTTCGTCAAGTAATAAACACAAAATCAGTTCAACAATAAAATGCAGAATAAGTCGAGCAGAAAAGAAAACGTCTGCACTCGATGGTCAAAGAAAATGTAAGAACACAGGTAGCATTGATATGTGTTGATTTTCTCTTCTAAAGGCATACAAAAAGTACCCTATAGGAACAAACTAACTTGTTTTTAAAAACAACTAATTAAAAAACTAGTTTTAAAGAACCAGTATATGAACTACTTTGAATTATATTAAGGCAGCATCCACTTCAGTTCTAAATAGTTTTTATTGCATTATATATGAAGTAATCGAAATACTACTAGTGATTGATAAACTACTTTGAATTATATTAAGGCGGCAACTACTCTGATTTTGATTGCAAATTTTGGTTTTAATTGCAAATTTTTATTAGATTACAAGTTTATATATATTTAACCATGTTATTTCATCAAATATTATTAACTTTAGGCCATCAGCAAAGTTTTCAATTGATTATTTTAAAGTAATTAAAAAATAATTTATATATAACTAATTTAACAAGTAGTTGACAATATATGCAGACGAAAGTCAATTCACTTATTTAGCGGACATCACCATACAAAATATGTTAGTTCATTCTATGGAAAAAAGTCAGAATTTCAACTAGTTGTGGTTGACAAAAAACTACTTTATCAACTACTTTTAAATTAGTTGATTTTCCTACAGGGTATATATAGTGAAGAGAATGCATGAAGGTGGCGAAGTTACGATAGTGAATCTCTGCTTGTGTATAGTTTAGGTTCCAAGCAGCGAGAATTGAAGGTACTGCGGTGAATAGCAGCGGCCATCTTCGGCGACATTTCCAAAACTACAAATTCCATGCATGCAAGCCAAAATCAGCTCAAAACAGGTTTTGCGAGAATAAGAATATCTCATTGATACAATTATTATTTGCATGTGTTTTGTTGGCTATTCCCTATAGGAACAAACTAACTTGTTTTTAAAAATAACTAGTTAAAAAAGTAGTTTAAAATAAACCAGTATATGAACTACTTTGAATTATATTAAGGCGGCATCCACTTCAATATATGAAGTAATTGAAATACTACTTAAAAACCAGTGATTGATAAACTACTTTGAATTATATTAAGGCGGCAACTACTCTGATGTTGGCATGTTTTAATTGAAAATTTTTATTAGAGTACAAGCTTATATATATTTAACCATGTTATTTCATCAAATATAATTAACTTTTGGCCATCAGTAATAGTTTTCAATTGGTTATTTTAAAGCAATTAAAAAAATAATTTAAATGTAACTAATTTAACAAGTAGTTGAAAGTAGTTGAGAGTCAATTGACTTATTTAGCGGACATCACCGTACAAAATAAGTTAGTTCGTTCTATGGAAAAAAGTCAGAATTTCAGATATTTTAAAATTTTATTGAAATTTATATTAAATACTTCGTTCAAACATTTCTCTTTTGATTTTGAAGAAAACTTTTGCTCTATAAATTTTAATCTGCTAAGGATATTATATTTTTTTTTTCCAAAAAGTTTTCTACCGTTTTTGAAGAACTATTTTTGCTTCATAAATTTTTAGCTGCTAAAGAAATTGTTTTTTTTTTTTTTTTTTGAAAAAGTTTTCTTCCGGTTTTGAAGAAATATTTTTAGTTTATAAATTTTTAGCTGCTAGAGAAATGCTAGATTTTGTCTTATTGAAAAATTTTTCCTCTGATTTTGAAGAGAAATGTTTGCTTCATAAATTTTTAGCTGCTAAAGAAATGATTTATTTTTTTTTCAAGAGTTTTCTTCCGAAATTAAAGAAGTATTTTTGGCTTATAAATTTTTCGCTGGTTAAAAAAATGATTTTGAAGAAAAATGTTTGCTCCATAAATTTTTAGCTGCTAAAGAAATGATACATTTTTTTCGAAAATTTTCTTCCGAAATTGAAAAAATATTTTTGGTTTACAAATTTTTCGCTGCTAAAAAATTATAAATTTTTTTTTGTTAAAAAATTTGAAATATTTTTGGTCTATAAAATTTGGCTTATAAAATTTTTGGTGAAAAAGAAATATTTTTGGCTTACAAAATTTCAGCTGCTAATGGAATGAAATGATGATTTTTTAAAAATCATTTTTTTCCGATTTTTTTTGAAAAAAAAAAATTTATTTATAGTTTTTTAACTGCTTATGAAATTCTTAATGCAAATTTGTTCATCAACCGTCAATTAAATCAGCGAGGATTAAAGGAAAATAACAAATGTGAATGAAACACAAATACAAGTACAAAGATGTTATTTAGTGTTTTCATTTCAATGTATAGGTGAGAATCTGTAGCTGAAATAAAACAAATTGGACATACTTTCCTTCTTTAACAATGTAGTCGTAACAGTACTTTTAGCGATCATGCTTGTTGTTGTTTCAGTCGGGTGCGTCTTTGCTGATCTCTCTCGTTCTTGGGAATTTTGTAGATATTATTGGAAGTCGGCATTTAATATGGGACCTATTATTTACACTTTTTATCAATTTATGGGTTATTGAGCTCATGAAGGTGATACTATTTTTAAGGTTTTGATGTAACATTTTCATAGCCTTTATATGAAAAATATAAACTTCATTTAAATTATTTACCCTATTCGTTTCATAAATAAAATTTCATTATATTTGATTGTTGATTATTGCTTGTTATTAAGATTATCACATATTAATTTTTTATAAACTTAGAAAACATTTTTGTAACAACATTTAACTAATAAATTTTTTGTTAATAATACCAATTACAATTTACATAAAACTTGAAAGTTACCTTTCAAAGGTAAAAACATTTCTTAATTTATTAACAATATTTCACAGCAGTTTTAGATTTTTGAAACATTTATTGAAACATTTTCAAACAATTTCATTAATTATTGTGCATATATAAATTAAATTTATCTTTTTTACACAATATATTTATATACCTACGTATTTAAATAAATTTATTGTAAAATTTACAAAACTGTAATTCATTATTGTTTATATATAAGTTATATTTATCTATGAATATGCGTATATATATGTACATATAATATATAAGTAAATAAATCTATAAATATTAAAAAATTATATATTGTATATATTATATATAGGTATATATATATTTATGATTAATTACGACTTTCCCATTTAATGCAGTTGCTTTTCTTTACATTTCTTCTGACACTAATTTCACCTTTAAAAATCTACAGTTTTTTCGGATCAAGACTGTGATAAGATGGTCAAGAATACAACGCCTGTGTTCAAAACAGGTTCCATTTTTGTCAAACCACCCTGGAATTGCAATTTTTGAATGCTCTATACAGGACTTCATTATTCGCGATTTTAAATTCGGTTCGTGGTAAGTTTTTTCGAAAACGCACTTGTATATTAAAAAATGTTGCTTACAAATATCGAAGAACTCATCAGATGGATTTTTTAAAAAAAAATTTTTGTCACTATCATTTTTTGTGTTAACCCATCTTTTACCGCTACCAGAATTCGTAAACCGATTTTAAAAATTTTTTAAGGCTAGCCTATTTTGGGCTTCGATATGACATTTCTGCAATAAAAAAAATTTTCCGACCTTTCGTTTAGCCGCTACGAAGTGTTGCTTTAAAGAAACGCTGGCTAATAATGTATACACAAAAAAGTGATTTTCGTTAAATTTGAGACTAACTATAAATTTTTTTTAAACCATTTCATTTACATTCGTCTTTCCAAAGATAAAATTGCTTCTTTAATTATTTCGAATAAATTTTAGTTAAAAATGTATCCCTTATAGCCAAGTTAGCCGTTCCCAATCTTTAGAGCATGTGGGTGCCCTTTTTGACACAATGCATGTGTGAATACAACCTTTCAGTTTTTAATAACAACACATAGTATAACTATTTTTTAAAAATAATATTTTACTTAAGCATATGTTTTCAACATTACATAGCATGAATATTACATATTTGGATACATATATTTATATTTTAATTATGATATGTACTAAAGCAAACCTTGGGATGCAGAGTTATGTTGCATTTAATGCATTGAAATCGGCATGTCTTATGACACACTTTGCACCGCAATTTTTTCATACCTGGAAGAGATTGAACAATATGATTTTTTCCATCTAGACGTGGCATTTTATTAGGCTGTTGGTTGTCCACATTGTGTTCTTTGTCCTGATCCTCTTCGGTTAGCAGAAGACTTCTAGCGATAGCAGATCGAAATAGCAATTGTGAGATTGGTTCCTGATTCTCCCATTTAGCCATGATAACATGCAGCTTCCATGCATTGACCAGGGCAGTGCTAATAGCGTTGATGAAATGTGGCCACCACCATTTCTTACCACGAATCCTTATGCGGTAATTGGCAACCGCATTGTCGTGTAAGTCAACTCCTCCCATATTTTTATTGTAGTTGTGAATTAAATTAGGTTGTTCTTTTGATACAGTTTTTTTATCTTTCCTATTGTAGCGATTTACATTTCTTAGTGGCTGAATTGTGTCGAAGTTTGTGGCAACACTAACTTCAGCATTATCTTGCCAGCGTACAATAAGTATTTTGTTGTTTATATCGAACTTATGATCGAACTCGCCTTTCTTAAGATTTTTTCCAGATTTTAAATTTGCACCACAGATTCGGTTACTTCGAATTGTGCCAGTTGCATAAAAATTACGTTCAGTGAGCAAACACATCAAATAATATGATGTGAAGAAATTGTCGAAAAAGACGTAATGCGCTTGCGGGTTTTCGACGCACTCCAAAAGTCGCAAGACTGTTTGCGCCCCCAGCCCAATTTGCTTATCGTGAATTGCACTTGCTCCAGTGTAAGGAATCACTTGGAATAAATAGCCATCGGACGAGCACAGGCACCAGTTTTTGAAGCCGAATCGAACAGGCTTATTGCGGATATACATCTTGCAAGAATGGCGTCCAAAATAGGGCACCATTTGCTCGTCAATTGACAAATTGGTTGCAAATACACCGAACTGCATATACTTTTTATTTAAGATGTCAAAAATTGGCCGCAACTTATAAAATTTATCGTTAAAGTCAATTTTATCGTTGTCGTTGAAATGCAAAAATTTTTTTAAAGTCATGAACAAATTGCGTGACATCGCTTGCTTGATGATTGAAATTCCAAAACCAGGCTCATTTGACCAATAAAGGTATGCTTGCGGCAAAGAGTGGTAACCAGAAAAAAGTAGGATTCCAATAAATCGTTTGAGTAGAACCGATGAGCAGAAAGGGTGGAAGTTTTTTTGTCCGGCGTAGACATTTGTTTGTTCAACTATGTGCGTTATGAGTTCATCATCAAAAAAGAGGAGAAAAGTTTCCAAAGGCGTTTTTCCGGCTGTAGTAAAATAATTCAAGTTCACGTAGAAAAGGTAGTTTGATTCATTTATTTACCCAGCGTTTGGAACATTATGTCTTCTTTTGCCATTGTAATTCCTGAATCGGCATTTGAATTAATATCGTATTTAATGCGATGTGTATTTTTCCACTTCGGGCTTCCAAAGTCCTCAAGGCTTTTGTAAACGCTCTTGCTTGTTGAACTCGGGGCGGCAGGTGCCGCAAAATCAGCATATTCTGCTCCACCGCCAAGTTCTAGTTCCACAGAACCTGCAATTTCACCAAGCGCACTAGGCTCATCTCCAGAAGGAAAAGTAATGTCGTCGTCATTCAAATCCTCTTCATCGCTCAAAATATCTGGGGGCGGAGGAATATATACTACCGTTGCCGTTTCTTCTTCAGCACTTAATTCTTCCAGAATTTCAGCAATTTTTATCATGCTCAAAACACTTTTGCGTGCCATTTTTTATTATGAATGCCTCCTTTTATTATTTTTTTTTAACAAACTAAAACAACGTGATGCGACACGAATACACCATAAAACTGACGGCTGATGAGAACTTTATGCGCTGCCAAACTCTCAAAATACAACAAATAACGGTACAAAATATTTGGCGTCATTATGAGCAATACCAAAAATGGAAAAATATGACGCATTTTGTATAGCGAATTAGCCAGCGTTGCTTTAAAGAAATACCAAAAATCAACATGCTCTGACATGTATAAATGTTACCCCAACTGCTGTTTTCTTGACTCATGGCTCAATTTGATCTTTGTGCTGAAAACTCAAGCCTTTTTTTTTGTGATTAAGTTATTCTTCGTATTTTTTTTAATTTATCTAAAACAGGTCTAATAAAGTTGTACCAGTTGTCCAGTTCGACACTCCATTAAAAACGATGAAATTAACAAAAACTTTTCATGAATTTTGAAGTCAATGAATGTATTATTCATTCGTCGTTCTTGGTTTTAAAATATCTCTTACAGTATTTTTTTAATAATTTTTCAAAGTCGGTGTTTCTTTAAAGAAACAGTGGTAAAAGATGGGGTAAGAAAAGATTCTGAGTCGAAAGAAAACTTTTCCAACTTCAGAAGATTTTGTTGGCAACTTTCGCATTTTATTTTGTTAGCAAATTTCACCTTTAAGCTGTACCCAATAAAATACCGACCTACTGTAGTTTCCAAAGGGCTTATGGGAGTAATGTGCTGAGAAATTCCTCTAATTCTCTTCTACGGTTACCTCATAATATTCAGGTGTGCAGTTTCATAAATCAGAAAGGAACCTTCATTGGAAGGTTTATTCCAACATTAGTAGGAAAGAAAATAGCAAGTTGAATAAAATTTGTGTGTTGAAATAAATTTGTCTTTTTTGGTGTGTCAAATGGACGATGAAATTTTGACAATTACAAATTTTGACGTTCAACATTTCGGTCGTGTTTTAGCGCAAATATTTTATTTAATTTGCGAAAATTGTGATTAGTTGCTCAGAATGAACAGAATACTTCGAAAGTATTTTCCTTACGCTTATGCTATGCGGCTGCAGCAACCTAGTAAAGGGTATCAATAAATTAAATTATGAATCAAGGGTAATTCGAGTGCCATGACCGATTGGATTGGAAGAGACATATACGACGGCTTCAAAGGCAGCTTTGAACAATCACGTGGAAATTGCGGACCGGCGGAATGTTTACCTGCTGGCGGCATTGCATTTGGCAGCGGAGTGGATGTATGCTGTAGCCGAGCATCATTGCAATAGCCGTTTCCCATTTGCATGCACCAGAGTGTGCCATCATTCTTTGTTATCTTCTATTTGCAATATTTTCACAACACTCGGATTTCCCTTGGTTGGTACTCGCTTAAAATAAGAGGAACAACACTTTTAAAGCACAATTTACTTTAAAATATATTTAACTATAAATAAAAGGAACAACTTAAGCATCTCGCGTTAAAAGCCACAATTTATCATCAACTTTACCGCACAGAACTAAACACATAAAAATGCAGCTTTCACAAAAACTCACAGTTAAAAATTATATTAGTTAAAAGAACGATAGTTTAATTAAGAAATTCACAAATTAAAATAGCTAATCAAATCGAAATACTGCGCGGAAATGAATGTAATGTTTTTTTTCTCACTTTTTGGATGTGTCAAAAATTCACTTTTCGATTGTTTTCGATTGGCAATTATATTCACCTTACAATTGCCAAAAATTGCTCTACCAACTGTAAAAATTTCATCATCAGAGTGAAAAGTTTCCGATTGACACACACTCTAGGTCATTATCGTCTTCACAATTTTTATTGCGAGAATATAAATTATGTGTCAGGAACTTCATTGACAATATTCGTGCAGAGAGGTACTGAGCTTCTCTCACGGACGGTTCAGTGTTGTTGCCTAGTTGGGATCTAAGTACAGAAAAATAATTTTCAACGGAATCTTGGTTTAATCTTCCAAGTATAACAAATTTTACTTCAGGCTCCTGGAAGAGATCATTAACTAAAGATTTTCATTCATTGAATTTAAGGTGAAAATTAAACCACTGAAGTTACCAAAAGTAATATTCTACCGAGGATCTATATATGTATATGTATATATATGTACATATATGTCTATATTTAAATGTACAAATATGTTCATATCATTATTATTATTATCTATATATTAATACTATAACAGCCTTATTCATAATTTCACTTTAGAGACTGCGTAACTTTAAACCAGCTTTAAACAAAAAATCGTTATTCATAAAGGTTTTCTGGCTTGTTTAAGATTTGCGTAACTTAAACGCCGAAAAAATTTTTCAAAACAATCATCATTTCATTCCATTAGCAGCTGAAATTTTATAAACCAAAAATATTTCTTCAATTTCGGATGAAAACTTTTTGAAAAAAATATCATTTGTTAAGCAGGTAAATACTTATGGAGCACAAATCTTTCTACAAAACCAGAGTAAAAATTGTTTAAAAAGAAAAAATCTATAATTTTTAGCAGCGAAAAATTTATGAACCAAAAATATTTCTTCAATTTCGGAAGAAAACTTTTGAAAAAAAATAAATCTCATTTCAGATCAAAATCAGAGGAAAAATTTTTCAACAAGAAAAAATCTAGCATTTCTTTAGCAGCTAAAAATTTATTAACTAAAAATATTTCTTCAAAACCGGAAGAAAACTTTTTCAAAAAAAAAAAGAATTTCTTTAGCAGCTAAAAATTTATGAAGCAAAAATAGTTCTTCAAAAACGGTAGAAAACTTTTTGAAAAAAAAAAATATAATTTCCTTAGCAGCTTAAAATTTATGGAGCAAAAATTTTTCTTCAAAATCAAAAGAGAAATGTTTGACGAAGTATTACAATATTATTAATATTATTTATATATTATATATATAATATATATTATTAATATATATTATTAATATTAGTATGTATATAGAAACAAAACACACATACCTACACATATGCAAATAATAATAGCAAACAAAACACATGCGAATAATCCTTTGTTTGCCATTACGACAGATGGCCCAATATTTAGTTTTTTCGTGTTTTTGCACCGTAACTCAAGAACTACTGCACCGATTTTGACCAAACTTTATGTACGTGCTCTATGGGGCTTGAGGAGTGTTTCTGTGTAGTTTGAAGTTCGTCCGATGGCGCAATATTTAGTTTCTTTTTGTTTTTGCACAGTAACTCAAGAACAACTGCACCAGTTTTGACCAAACTTTAATTAATATCTAAATACTTTTTATTTGATCACTATAGGGGTAGCGAAGCACACCGGGTTCAGCTAGTTTAAAATATGAAATGCATGTGTGGATTAAAAAAAATTGCCACGCCCACCTACCATACTTTTAATAGGAAATTTGCATAGCAATAAGAAGAAGTCGTCTTATACCAACGAAATTTGGTATTCTTATACCAATGACATTTGGTATATAAATTGAAATCGGCTATATTATGTGACTGACGAAAATATTTGCAAATTCGCCTTCAACCACACCTATATCCCATATAACACAAGAATTTAAAACACTACTCTTCGGAAAGTATTCTATTTATATGGATAAAAATATTTCTGTCAATAGCCTACAAAATTCAGTGTAGTTTCCAGGGTCTACCATGAGGAGGTGACAGGATTTAATAAACCCCATTTTGTAATTTTTTATTCTGTGATTTGCTTGAGTGAAATCTAAAAAACTTTCGACGGATTTTTTCTTAGAAATTTGATATTTTCTCCATTGCTTTCATTGCTCTCCATTACTTACAACTCTAAAATTTAATACTTTAATATCAATAAATATTAAAAATATTTTTTGGCCCCCCGCACAGTGATCAAAAAAGGAATTTAGGTGGAAAAAATTATTTGGTAATTTCTATTAAATTATTTCGACCCCCTAAAGACGAATCCGTGCAAGAAAGTTTTGAAGTCTTGTGGTTTTCGAGATAAAATTCACGAAACTTTGAAAAATTCTCCAAAAAATAAAAAAAATTTATCCAGTAAATCGTAAATCTGTATACTACGCAGACTACGCGCAGCTGAAAAAAATAGGAAATAAGCTGAACAAAATTATTTAGGTATACAAAAAATCTTGTAATATTAAGATAAAAGCTTTCTTTCAGTACACTTTTTTGAGACATAAAGTCGCGTTCATAGTGAACGCTAAGGCCGCATATAGCGAAATATTGCTCGTAGAACTAACAATTTTTTTCCAAAATTAGAAAACAGAAAATTAAAAGAATGAAAAAATTTAAAAATTTAAGGGAGCTAAACTAAATTATTATCTAAAATTATTTTTGTGATCATTCAAATTTGTATCTATTAAATTGATCCTAAGATCATTTATCAATAGTTTAGTTGATAAAAGCCTATTTATCAATAGTTTGTCTATTTAACAAATCGTATCGTTGAAATTATTTAAACATTTTTTTTAATATTTTTAAAATTACCCAATTTTATCCCTTAAGATAATTTTAGAAAAAATTTTGTTCGAAACACCCCCTGTAAATTTTACATTTATATTTTAATTTTACTGTTTTCTAATTTTGGAAAAAATTTGTTAGTTTTGCGAGCAATATTTCGCTATCTACGGCCTTGGCGTTCATTATGAACGCGGCTTTATGTCTCTAAAAAGTGTACTGAAAGAAAGCTTATATCTTCCTAAAAGGCAAAAAAAGGCTGACGAAACTTATAGGACCTTTAGTAAGTAAGCCAATAATAGAATGGCTTATCATGTTGCCGGGTGTTGCTCGACTTTGAAGCTTAATCAAACTTTAAATTTAATGTTTTTATAAAAAAAAATATTTTCCGTTCTTAAATTATTTTAAAAAATCTCAGTTTACTTCAAATTTCTTCAAACTCTTTATTTTTATTTTAAAGTGTTTCACATCCATCTTTTAAGAAATTGTATTTTACAATAACCGTAATAATACCGTAATAATACAAATACCGTAATTTCGTTTACACAGTTTTCAACTTCCTTGCACTTCATAACCTCCACTTTCGTGGCCCATATATCCTTTGATTTTATTTGGATTGAAAAAAAAAATTTCGTAAAATAAACTCCAATAATTTGCAATAAAATGATGTGAAAATTTTTCGTTTTTGGAACAACGAATTTTTTGACTTTTGTCCAGCTAAGGCTGCATTGTAGTGTGCAATGTAGATTCGAACTCGTACCCAATGATTAGGAGTTCTATACGCTATCCACCAGGCCACCAAGCTGTGTTAGAAAGTGCTATTGATTCAATGCTAAGTATAACAGAAGCTATACTGCTGTAGATCGTCACAATGGCTGAGTTCCTAAATGCATTTATGCAAAGCATCAGTGATTTTTTTTTTTTTGAATTGGTGCTTAGTAGGTTAACCAAAACTGCGCAACTAAAGCGTGCTTGAAAGTAATAATCTAGTTGCGCAGTTTTCGACTAGCACCAATTCAAAGAAAAAGTCACTGATACTTTGCATAAATGCATTTCGGAACTCAGATAATCTATCAATAGATGGAGGTTTATGTATTGGCTTACTACAACCACTAACAAAAATTTGCTTCTGCTTTGCCAAAAGATGTGACCAGCATCGGTGCGTTTTGTTTTTTGTTAATGTGAATGCGCGAAGGAAACACCGTTGCTGGTGACATATTGTAGCAAGTTGAAGCAAATTTGTGTTAGTTTTGTAGGATAGCCACACAATTCTCCATATATTAATAGATTATGCTGCTATGCAGCAACATAGCTGCTGTTTTACTTTATATTGAACAAAACAATAACAGCTGCGTAACAAAGGCTTTTTGGATTGGTGGATAGTGTAATGAACTTAATCAGTGAGTACGGGTTTGATCCCCATGGCAGGTGAAGAAATGTTTTTTAATAATTTGATATGAAATTTTTTTGTTGTGATGGACGCAAGCAAAAAAGAAACATCAATTCTAATATCAGAAAACAGTGTCGAAATAACGAAATGTAATTAAATTTACTGGTGTGAGTATTAGTGTGTGTTTTTTAATTTATTTTATGTTCTTTTAAATTTTTAAACTTAAAGTTAATTTGTTAAAAAGAAAAAAACTATTAAGCTATCAAATCTATGTAACTGCGAAAAAGCTTCGCTTCTCTCGTGTGTCCAATGACGCACCTGTTGTTATTTTATTATTTGTTTTTTATAGGTTTACTAGCAGGACCCGTGGTAGTACGACTCGGACGTTCCAGCAACCATATTTTTTTTATTTGTGGGCGGTGAAAGGGGTTGTGGCAAACATTTTTATTCGTAAACCATCTCGTGCTCGAAAACAATCTACTGCCAAAATTAGAGCTCAATCAGCAAAGAAGTTTTGGAGTCTTAATGATTTCTTAAAAATGGAAGTAATTTTAGTGCCACCACGCCCATTTTAGTACAGTTGGCTACGGTAAGCATACAAACTTAATTACGTCTCATACAATCGAAACAGTCGGAAATATTGCATTTTATTGATTTGTGGGCAGTAAAAGGGGGCGTGGTTAAAACTAAGTATGCAATAACCTAATCTAGTAATACATGCTTTAAGTTTAAGCGAAATCCGTTCAGCCGTTTAGATTTGTATAAAAGTCAAACAAACAAACAAACAATCAAGCAGAAAATGATTTTTATTAATATTGATAAAAATATAAAAAAATGTAAACTTTTTAAAAATAAATTTTTGGGCATTTTCTTATTTAAGTATATATCTTTTAAAATATTTTGGCATTTAAGACTTTTGAAAGCTTGGGAAACTCCGTGGAATTATCTAATAGAATAGAGTCTATTAACATATATTGTAATATTTTTGAGTATACACTAAAACTTCATTGCATTGTATACGAAATTTGAAGATTTTATATAAAATTTTAAAATTCTAGGTTTTTTGAGAGAATTTTTGCTTAAAAAGATATTGCAAAGAATATTTTGGCATGTTTACATTTTCGATAGCTTAGGGAACTTCGGGGAACTTTTGAATCAAAATAGTAATTTATCTAAAAAACTTAGAATGTTTTATGCATTATTTTTTTTTTATCACAAAAACAAAAGATTTTCGAAGCTTCAATTTTTTTTTTGGAATTGCATATTTTTAAGGATATTTTTAAAAAACTAAGAAGGATTGAAATTGTTCCATCATAGTTACAATAAAAATAATTTATATTTAAGTTATGTGCCATTTCTATTAATATTTTCGATAATTTTATTGCTTGCAACCAAGTAGGACTTGATCAATTTACTTGAAATTTGCCATAACTCATTTTTCCAATTTATAAAGTTTTTTATTCTGATTTATGGCCACCGAATGGCGTTGCTGGCCCTCTGTGCGGTGTGTTAAATGTTGCCATTTTCGTACATGCCCTAAGGCATGCTTTTGTAGAGTGTTAATATGTTATTTCGTAAACAGCCGTTTCACGCAGTGATTAAATTACTGCAGTCAAAACAGCAAAAGTCGTTAAATTATTGCTTTTTTAAGCACTAATTGTTTACATAACTTCAAAGCATATCGACTGCTTCAACTTGTGCTTTCGGAAAATCAAACAGTCGCAGCATTAGCATAAGCAGAAAACTAATTTCAATAGTTTGCAAAGTGCACTACACGTGCAGTTCGTATTCACGTGAGTTCTGCATACACGTGAGTAGTATTCACGTATTTAAGGCATGAGCCGAACTTCCAAAAGTTCTTTTGTGTTTCTGAGAACAAAAAATAACTATGCTATTTAGAAAACTTCTTGTCCACAGAAACCTTCATTCCTGTCCTAGGAACCCTAAAAAGTCCAAATGACGCATCCAGGAACTATCCAAATCCCAGTTGAATCCCTTGCCCACAGAAACCTTCATTCCTGCCCTAGGAACCCACAGAACCCTAAAAAGTCCATATGACGCACCCAGGAACTGGCCAAATCCCAGTTAAATCCCTTGTCCACAGAAACCTTCATTCCTGTCTTAGGAACCCACAAAACCCTAAAAAGTCCAAATGATGCACCCAGGAACTGGCCAAATCCCAGTTGAATCCCTTGTCCACAGAAACTTTCATTCTTGTCCTAGGAATCCACAGAACCCCAAAAAGTCCGAATAACGCACCCAGGAACTGGCCAAATCCCAGTTGAGTTCCTTGTACACAGAAACCTTCGAACTTTCAATTTTGCCGCATCGTTAAATATTTTCGAAGGAACATTTATGCCCTGCTCCAAAAGCAGCTACACAATTTAATGGAACTTCTGAGTGTTATTTAATGTTTGCATTTATTCTGATAAAGTAAGATTGAAATTTTGGGAAATTAAGGAGGTAGTGGGCGTGTATTTTTTTTTAAATGTACACATCAGAGATTTGCATATGACCATTCGTCATTACTTGCCACTCGAATAACATTCGTCGTCAGCCACAATCGCGCATAAAAATTAATGCATGCATGGTGCAAGGAGGATATATTTTAAAAAGAATTTACCAGACAATTTTTCCCCTTTTGCAGAAAATTTTCAACTGGCCGACTTGGTGGATTCGAAATCATGTTTGAATCTGTGTTCGAATCTCAAAAAGCCGAAGTGCCGAAGCGATGAGAGAGCTTACGAATAGTATTGTAAGTAAACTGAGTATGTGTTTTTGTTTGCTCTTATTATTTGCATGTAGGTATGTGTTTATTTTTTAACTGGACGCAGTGTTTTGTTTTGGTTGGATAAATTTATTGAAATTTACATTTATTCCTTCGTTCAAACATTTTTCTTCTGATTTTGAAAAAAATGTTTGATCTATAAATTTTTAACTACTAAATAAATAATAGAAATTTTTTCTTCGATTTTGAAAACAAATTTTTTATATCTAATTTTTTAAGCTGCTTAAGAAATAATAGCTCTTTTTATAAAAAAAATTTTACTCTGATTTAAAAAAAAAATGTTTCTTCAATAAATTTTAAGCTACTAAAAAAATGATCGACATTTTTTCTAGTACAAAAATGTTTCTAATTTTGAACAAAAATTTTTGTTCACTAAATTTGTAACTACCAAAGAAATGCAAGATTTTTTGTTTTTGTTAAAAAATTTTTTCCTCCGATTTTGATGAAAAATTTTTGATCTATGAATGATTATCCGCTAAAGAAATGATAGAAACTTTTTTTGTTCAAAAATTTTTCCTCTGATTTGAAGAAAAATTTTTATCTATAAAATTTTAGCTGCGAAAATGTTAGAAATTTTATTCATGTTGAAAACTTTTTGATCAACCCCTTCCTGTACTTGGATAATTCGAAAAAATATGGATTTCGAAGTGGGATGAGAGAATAAAATTTTGCTGATCGATAGCTTAAACAGGTTTTACGCATGATATAAGAACCCATAATACAAGAATACAGGTAGAAGTGACAGTTCCTTGGCATACTCAAAAAGTATATATACATACTTATACTTATACTTATATATATATTTACTTTTTGGCATACTATAAGTTGTCAAAAAAAAAATGCCAAGAAAGAGAGCGTTCATTATAAGATGTGTTTAATTCACATTGGCTGCATTCAGCGGAAAATTTGCTAAGTAGCTGTTGCGTGACTTTTGGGCTGAATGGTATGTAGCATAAAGCGGGGTTGGTATTATTGACGATTTATCGTCATTTCAACTTTTTTTTTGGCTGCAATTATGACCTTACGGTTTTCTTTCAATTTTTTGTCAAAAATTACGTTTTTTGGTTAAAACGCTTTCCCTTTATTATTTAAAATTTGAGATTTAAGTTCAGATTCAAATTTGATTTATGTGCTTGGAGCAGCTATATTTCGCTGTTGAGGTAAAATTTAAGTTAGAGCCATTATCAAATGCGATAAGTCCAATAGAGAAACTGACATTTAAAAATATTTGCCGATTTGCTCAAACTATTTCCTAATCTGGTTTTAGAAAACGAAGTCTTGATTCTGAAGTTTTAAGTTTAGAGTTTGCTTATATTTTCAGGTGGCGGCCGTGGCGTAGTGGGTAGAGTGTGTGACTCTTACGCCAGAGAACCTAGGTTCGAATCCTCCATCGGACAAAGAAAATTTTTTCAATTGAATTAATTTTTCTGTTCGGCCGTCACCTCTCTGCAGGCAATGGCAAACCTCAGAGAGTAAAAACTGCCATGAAAAGCTTCTTGAGAACATAAGCCGTTCGGAGTCGGCGTAAAACATGTAGGTCCAGTTCTTGATCATTTGTGTGCAAACATTTCACATCACACACAACACAATTGATCATAAGAAGCTCGGTCAAAGTCCTTTCAAGAGCAGAGATGGCCATTTCGTTTTTTTTTTTTTAATTAAAAAACTAATTTAAAAGAAACTAGTATATGAAGTACTTTAAATTATATTAAGGCGGCATCCACTTCAATTCTGAATAGTTTTTATTGCATTATATATGAAGTAATAGAAATACTACTTAGAAACAAGTGGTTGATAAACTACTTTGAATTATATTTATTCAAAGCTGCACATTAAGCTGCAAGTAAAATGAATTTTTATAAATTTTAAGTTTGTTTTGTTACATTTTATTTTATATAAAATTTTATATAAAACGCAATATTTTTGTTTCATTAAATTAACCATTGATTAAGTTAAATATCAGTTGCTATCGTTTTTTTCGTTTGTTATTTTTTTTTTTTTGTTAATTTTATAAGTTAAAAAGTTAAGTTTACAAGTACAAAATAGTGAGTTACTTTGTAAGTATTTTCTCATGGCATTTTATAGGCATTTTCCTCACCGGCACGCAAGCGCGGATAGACAAGAATATTTTCCCACTGTAGCTTGAACGTGCTGCAAGAGATTCAACATTTACATATCTATTTTTTAGCATAGTGGACCATCTGCACGATGTAGGATCTGGAGTTTAACATTTTTGTTTAACTCTGCATTGGCAATGCGATGCATTATTTTATCATTCATTATAATTTTGTAATAAATATATTTATTTGTCCGATCAAAGGCTAAAAAAAGCACATGTGAAGGCAGTCCTGTGCGTGGATATGATGGTGTATGTGAACGGATCCAGTATAGCGGTAAGTTGTAACTTTGGTCAGCTTCGTACTTTTAATTTGATCGACATTTAGTTAACAGGCCAGGAAGCGCATGGTTACATTCACATGTATATGACTGAAAAAAAGGAAAGAGTTAGCTAAAAAATGCTATCATCGATGTTCTCTAACCTGTTTTATGAAGATTATTGGTCCTTTTTGATGAATAGTTCCCAAATAACATCCTGTGAGTGCATTGATTAATACTAACAATCGCAATTAGCCAATATATATCTAGCCATTAGTCTACAAAATAGGAGTTTATTTTTATCACATTTAATAACGCATTCAATAAAATTTACTTAGATGCCTTGTTACTCTAAAGTGTAATAGTATCTGCACTTATATAGAGATAAAGAGGCAGCAGTGACACATTGAATTAAAACTCTTTATGTTCCGCGGTGCTTATAGTAATGAACATTTGCACACTAGAAATCATTTATGATGTATTGTTTCTGCAACACCAAAGTGATTGAAGGATATAGTGTTAATTCCAAGAACGATAGGAAATCCAGTAGTAAAGTACGTATATTAGTACCTGGAGCAATATCTATTTTTATAAAAGTCTATAAGTAACATTCATGAGCGTACCAAGCATGCGAACTATAAAATATACATATATTATGATGGTATGGTATTTGCTTTTAAATCCAGTTCAGAAAGACGCGTTTTGTGTAAATGATGAACACCCAAAGTAAGCCATTGCAGCAGCTGTTGGTCGAATGAAGAATGCGCAGCAAAAGTAACTGTAATATAAATAAAAATTATTATAAAAAAAAATTAAATTTAAAAATTATTATTCTTGTCAAGAAGCTTTACGTAATATTTTCTACTTTCAGAGAATTGCCAGTGAGTTTTTGTAAACTGTTGTTTTTTTATTTTGTTGATTAAATTGTTTTGTGTGTAATTGCTTTATGTATGTGCTTTTGTTGATTGTGAAGTTCTTGTTTTCCAGTTTGATACTTGTTTATGTATCAATTTCGTTTTAATATTTTTACTATTTCTAGCTTATTTGAAGTACGGTAATGGTGAAGATTGTTAAAATTTTTCATATCGTTGGATTTTGAAAGTAGTTCCGGATAATTGATTCTCGAGTAGCTCTGCCTTCACTTAAAACCGAGTTTGAGGTAATTGCGTCCTCGTTATTAACAGAAAGAATATTATGTGCAATGCCTTCTTCTGGAATCGGTAAATTATATTTTCTCCGAATATTATGCAGAGTGCAACATGCGTTAATGATGGAACCAGAGAAGACCGGTGAAACCATCAGACCACGATCTCCTGAAAGGCATCCAAAAACTTTTTTTAACACGCCATTAAGTCTTTCGACACAGTTTCTGGCTTGAATGTGAGTCTTATTAAATTCTTCCTGACTTGCACTTTCAACATTTCTATATGGTGTCATCAGACATGGCTGTAAAGGATATCCCGAGTCACCAATCAGCCAACCCTCACATACCTCATTCTCGGTGTACTTGCTATGGAGAAAACCTTTTAACATGCTACTTTCCCATATGAAGGCATCGTGAGTACTTCCTCCAAACCTGGCGAAGCATCCCAAAATTCTTAAGTCGAAATCGCAAACCAATTGAACATTCTTAGAAAAATACCCTTTGCGATTTATGTAGCAATATTCGACGTCAGATGGGGGTTTTTTTATTTTGACGTGCGTGCAGTCAATTGCACCCAAGACACCAAGAAATTTCGTTGCATCAAAAAATCTAAAATATACAGTAAAATAAAATATTTTAATTCTTTATTATAATAATAAAGTAGATACCTTTCTTTCACCAATCGTTGATCTTCGGATGTGGTTGGAAATATAATATATTTCTTCATTAAATGATTTTCAATTATTTTTGTTAGTTGATGAACTATGCGGCTGATCATAGTCTTGCTTATTGGACACACAAAGTCTTGCCCTATATCACGCAAGAAGGATCCGGTGGCGTAAAAATGCAAGGCTGCACAGAGCCGAAGTGAATTTGGTATATACGTGCTTCTCTGCCCCGTTTCCATATAAGGACGCATTTCACCTAGTAGTTCCAAGGCTGCATCTTTGGAGAACCTAAATAGTTCGGCAAATCGCGCTTCAGGAATGTGAAACGTATCCGAGGTGTCTCTCAAGTGGCGTCTCTGAATCCGCAACATATTTCTCCGGTCGTGCCTTATTGCGTACAATACCAGAAAGATGTCACTCATTTTGTCTGAAAATATATTTAATGATATAATTTATTGCCTTGAACTTCAAACAATTACAATTGATTACCTTTTATAATAAAACTTCAAACAATAACAAGAATTAATAATATTTTCTAATATAAAATTTTAGCCCACATTAACCCTCTAACCGTTTAGAGTGCCTCAGGGCACTTATCATAAACAAACAATTTTACATATGAGAACGTCATATATCAAACTGCATATGAATTCAGTTATAACTGTCATGCAATTGTTTACTTTTCGTTCTCAAAGTCTATTGCAATCAAACGCTTAATTCAGCTTCTATTTTGATTTTTAACCGAACAGTTAGTGCAAAATTATAAAAAATTTGTTTTTGAAATTGTGATTTTTCAACACCGAATTGTTCTTATTTGGAGCTAAATTTTCAGCATCAGAATTTTTATTTCGAAAAGGTACGTAATGTTTCTATTTATTTATACAAATATGTTTTAAAAAGAAATTAAATTATGTGTTTAGAAGGCGAAAATTTAAGTGTGCCTCAGGGCACTCTTATCCGGTTTTGCCATCTTTTTGCGCTCCGTTATATTCCCACATGTGTTTATGTTGAATTTGTTTATTTTAAATTTTTATTTGATTTATCACAATTCCATGCTTTATTTTCAACAATAGACGATAAAAAAATGTCTCAAAAATCAAAGTGCGTAAACCTATCCAAAATGACGGATGAGGAGATCCGAGAATTTATGAATTCAGTACATTCTGATGAAGAAGGTAGTGGTTTTAGTGGCGAAGATAAGGATTTTAGTAGCGACGATGATCTGCATGACCCCTCATATGAGCCTGAAGAAATCAGTCCAGAAGATGAGCACGCCATCTCTCGATGCTTACGGGATCTTGAAACGAGTGATGTGTTTGCTGAAGCGGTCAATATGTCCGCGTTTGATGTACTTTCAGGCTCTGAAGAAAATTTTGAAACCCGAAAGCCAGTGGCATCTACATCCACCGCACCATCGAATTCTACTACAACATCGACGTCTATCATAACTTTGCCTTTCAAACGAGCCTTTCAAACAGGTATTGCATCAATTGCCAAAGATAGCCCTGAATTTAGTAAAATAGTGTGGCACAAGAAGGCTATGAAATTGCACGTTAATGAGGTAGCTTTTCGTGGCACAACATCACTACCTGACCATATAAAAGATCTTTCAACACCAATGCAAATATTATGTCATTTTTTTTCAAAAGACATAATGCATGTTGTAGTTCAAGAAACCAACAGGCGTGCTCTAATTGAGGATATCAACTCGAAGTTCACTGTTAGTATTGATGATGTATACAAATACATTGGTATTCATTTATACATGTCAATTTATCGCTTCCCAAACCTTGAGAGTTATTGGGGCAAGAACGCATTCGAACCCATTCGCAATGCAATGACATTTAAACGATTTCAAGCGATTAAAAGGTACCTTTCATTTCGAGATGAAAATGAGAGAGTGCAAAAAGGCAAACCGGGCTACGACCCATTGTTCCGCATTCGAAATTTCGCAAATATATTGAACGAAAGGTTTGACTCTATTCCGAAACAAGCCCGACTCTGGTAAGAAATCTAACACCAATTATTGGTCTTGTTGAATTTGTCCTGTTTTGTCTTTTTGTTCACTGCGAGCCGATGGTTTTGACTCCCGCGAATGTGTAGTCTTGTGATTCGTCATTGTCATTTATTTGTACATTATTGACCTTCTGAAAGGCAATTGTTTTTTATCTTCGATTTTCTTTATAGTGTCGACGAGCAAATGTGTAGCACCAAAATGAAGCATCATTTGCGACAGTATATGCCCAATAAACCCCACAAGTGGGGCATTAAACTGTTCGTGCTTTGCGATTCGTTCGGATATGCCTATAGGTTTGAAATTTATAATAGTGCTGGGGACAATACGGTCTTGCTTGAATGCCCAGATCTTGGTAGCTCAGCGAATGTTGTTGTACGTTTGTCCCAAACTGTAAAGAACATGGTAAACCACATAATATATTTCGACAATTTTTATACGTCGCTTCCATTATTGGTATACTTGAGAGCTCGTGGAATTTTTGGCCTCGGCACAGTTCGAGTCAATCGTATTCCAAATTGTAAGCTCCCGTTAGACAGCGCAATTAAAAATACGGAGCGTGGTTTTTCAACGGAGTACGTTGGTTCAGCTTACGGCATCGATATATGTACTGTTCTGTGGAAAGATAACAAGGCTGTCAGACTTGCATCAACTTACGTAGGCATCGAGCCATTTGCTAGAGAAAATCCGAATCAGCAAGGAGCCAAGGCTAGACGATTTGATAGGAAAAGCAAAAAGCACGTTGAAGTTGATTGCCCACAGATAATTCGAGAATATAATAATCATATGGGCAGAGTTGATCTCATGGATGGTCTCATGGGACGTTATCATGATAGAGCGAAAACCCGTGATGCAATGACTCGCATATTCTACCACTTCATTGATATGGCTGCAACAAATGCCTATATTCTTTACCGAAGAATTAATACAGAAAAGCTTAAACATGCAAGTGATAACTCTGCCAAAGATGAAAAATTATGGCAACTACCACAATTTCGGGAGCAGATTGCTGCCGGCCTTATTCAATTTTGTGAAAAACGTTCGGTGGGTCGTCCAAAAAGTACGCCAACATTCACCCCCTGTAATTCGATCATCTACTCCACAGTCTAGTACTTCCCATACTGGCAGAAAAGCAATCCATCCAGTCGATGACGTCCGCTTTGGTGTTTTCAACCACTTTCCGAAGTGGTTAGAAAAAAAAGGTGGCAAGAAATGGTGTAAGCACTGTAAAACCTCACAAACTCAATGCATTTGTGAAGTATGCAATTTGCATTTATGTTGCTCAGCTGCTAAAAACTGTTTTTCAGAATACCACACCAAAAAATAATCAATCATATTCATTATCGTATCAATTTTTTCATTATTTTCAATAAAAACAATATATAAGTAATATACATACGAGTTACCTTTTTTTTCGAACAAACAGATATAAGTGCCCTGAGGCACTCTTATTTCTTCTTCATCTATAGGCTAAACGAAACACCAAAATAACAATAGGACAACTCCATTGAGTTTATTATGCCTTAATTCAACTAGAAAAAAATTCCAGACTGATTTGGTGCGCTATTTCAATTTCAGCGGTTAGAGGGTTAAAGAAAACAAATACAAATAAACAGCTGCTTGTCATTTGATTCGATTTCCCAACGTTACTTCTCGATTTGTGTTCTTTTCCATCACGGTCCGAATTTTTACCGATTTCTACGTGCAGAAACATTAGTTGTCACGAAATCGGTAAATAGGGATCGGTAACGCTTGACGTCACACAAATCGGAAACTTTCCGATTTTGTTACATGAACGAGCTACAGGTAGCATTGATACGTGTTGATTTTCTCTTCTAAAGACATACCATAAGTTGTCAAAAACAGCTGTTCATGCAACACAGCTAAGAGTGAAGCAAATGGACATACACCCATTGGCTGCATTCAGCGGAAAATTTGCTACGTAGCTGTTGCACAACTTGGGCTGAATGGTATGTAGCATAAAGCACTCACACACTATGTTCCCTGAGCGGTTACCATTAATATAACACGAAGTTCGTTAATGAAAATATATTTAATTTCGGTCTTATGCAAGTGCCACTGCTAAGGTTGTTCTATTGCTGCACTTTTACATTTTCAACAATTTTTGTGTTTTCACTAATTAATTAATAATAGTTAATTTTATTTGACATTGTATTATATTTACAATGAAGCAAAATATGGTAAATATTTGTACGTGAATAAAAAATTGTTTGGTTAATTGCAAACTCTGAAAAAAGACAATGGCCGACTGTGCTCGCTTTCTTCTTTGCCATGATATAATTATACTTGCTGTTAAATAACATGGAATTAACAAATTACTTAACTTCCACTAATAATCACTCACTATTATTGCAATACTCACTATTAATATTAAATTAAAATAGGAAATATTTTATAAGCAAGTGTTTCTTCTTTGCAAACTCTGAAACATAAACGATAGCGAAAACATAAGCAATAAGCCTGCTTACCCTGTGGAGAATACCTGTGTCCCACCAAGTGGAGAATATATATTGTCTTCGAAAAAGTTCGAAATTAACTGCAAGTTGCTTCAGGTCCACATGTGCAAGTGGAAGTTCTTTTAAAAATGTCGTCGAGTGCGAAGGTTCTCCCTGAAATTGCTGTATTGCTTGAAATTAAGAAGTTAGAAAACGAGGAAAACATATAACTAATGTTGCTTTTTCTATATACTTCAGGAAATACCGGAAAAATCCACAAAAGCACAAAAACATCACTTTTTTTACCATTTTCTGGCATTTACTTGCAGCCAGTGAAAAAATTCACTGCTTAGGAAATTTCCGTGCAAGTAGAGCTGCAAGTAGGCTGCAAGTCCGAAAATGTGAGTGTGTTAGTAAAAATGTTTGGATGTATTGAGAACATGTATTGACGAACATTCACTTTCACGTGTAGACGCTAGGTTAGGTACTTGATTGTAGTAACTTACAAGCTGCTAGAACGTGTTTCCGTATTTGCTTAGCTCAAAAAAGATGAGAAGAACAAGCATTAAATCACTCTCTCGAACAGGCTTAGTATGAAAAAAAGTCATTTTCGTACTGTAAATTTTGTAATTTTACAATAAATTTTTCTTTATTCATAAGCTTACTTATACATATAGGTTTTAATGAAAAATTAAATAGGACCTTTAAGAGTTTATTCATGTTATAAATATTAAATTAAATAAATATATTCATAAGATTAAAAAATTATAAGATTCAATTAAATTTCTATTATATTATATTATATTAATATTAATATATTATATTATATTATATTATAGTATTTGTTTGTTAATTCTTTCCTTATGTCCAAATGATAACAAGACAAATTCTTCACTCTTAAATCAACGTTTGTGTGCTCAAAATGCCTCTGATTTTTGTTTAAGTTTATTTGGAAAAAAATGCGACCAACGTTTGCTGACGAATTAGGCTAGGGCAAAATTTTAAAAATTAAATTTTGCATAAAAGCAAATTTCAAAGATTAGTCTGCTTTTCTAATTGACTAAACTGTTTTCCAGTAATATTCAGTTTCTACTTATTCTGCTGAATCAGTGAAAATATAAGCGAACTCTAAATTTAAAACTTCAGAATCAAGACTTCGTTTTCTAAAACCAGATTAGGAAATAGTTTGAACAAATCGGCAAATATTTTTAAATGTCAGTTTCTCTATTGGACTTATCGCATTTGATAATTGCTCTATTTTAAATTTTACCTCAACAGCGAAATATAGCTGCTCCAAGCACACAAATCAAATTTGAATCTGAACTTAAATCTCAAATTTTAAATAATAAAGGGAAAGCGTTTTAACCAAAAAACGTAATTTTTGACAAAAAATTTAAAGAAAACCGTAAGGTCATAATTGCAGCAAAAAAAAAGTTGAAATGACGATAAATCGTCAATAATACCAACCCCGCTTTATGCTACATACCATTCAGCCCAAAAGTCATGCAACAGCTACTTAGCAAATGTTCCGCTCAATGCAGCCAATGTGAATTAAACACAGCTTATAATAAACGCTCTCTTTCTTGGCCTTTTTTTTTACAACTTATGGTATGCCAAGGAACTGTCACTTCTACCTGTATTCTTGTATCATGGGTTTTGCGACAATTGACAAACGTTGTCTATTTTCTAAAAAAAAAAAAACTATTTGACACAATGTGCATGTGTGTGTGTGTGTTTTATTTCTACCCTGTAGGAAAATCAACTAATTTAAAAGTAGTTGATAAAGTAGTTTTTTGTCAACCACAACTAGTTGAAATTCTGACTTTTTTCCATAGAACGAACTAACATATTTTGTATGGTGATGTCCACTAAATAAGTCAATTGACTTTCGTCTGCATATATTTTCAACTACTTGTAAAACTAGTTAAATTTAAACTATTTTTGAATTACTTTAAAATAACCAATTGAAAACTATTTAATATTCTACTTACTGAAGATGAATTTAAAAGCATAATGCCTCGATTCCATGTGATCTTCTATTATCTTCTTGTATCACATTTTTTGTAAGAAAGAAATAGCATGTGAGACCTACTTTATGGCATTGATGAATGTGAGTGTGAAACAGGTATACCTTTTTCATTTTTATAGCATGTGATATCCCCTGTGATGCTAGGAGATCGAAAAGTTCAAGTTCTTGAGCTTTTGCTATAAAAGTTGATCACATGCTATAAATATGACATTCATTTTTATAGTTGTAGTTTTTGTGCTGTCAATTTTATTAGCGCCAATATTAATTGTTCTGAAATAGTACAGAATTACGAATACAAATTGGAAAATCAAATCAGGTGAAGGGGTATGATTTAAAATAAATTGGTTTTTTAATCTTGGTTTTTTTAACCATCGCGTGGCTAAGCAATTAATGCAGATGATTTCCGGACTCGGGAGTATGCAATGTATAGTTGGCCAGAGAGTTCCTAAGCGCATTTATGGAAAGCATCAGTGATTTTTTCTTTAATTTGGTGCTTGGTAGATTCACCAAAACTTTTTTTAAAACTTTTTTTTATATTTTTTTTTGTGTGTATTTTACTGATGCTGCTGCAGTTGTGGCACACGAATTAGATTACCTGTAACACCTGATGCTGTCTGCACAATAATAATTATATAAAACAATTTAGGGTACGTAGACAAGAAGTTATTTCAATCAGCACGTCTTGCAATCAGTAAACTTGTAAAAATTTATGATTTGTTTACATATTTTGCAAATGTCAAATTTTTATAGGAAAAAGTACATATAAGCATCTCGCTCTTTATAGCATGTGTTTTGTGATATGGGATAAGATAAGATACTGAAAGATCACATGGAAACGCGGCATAAACATTTTAAATTTCTAAACATCAAAGAGATCATTTATTTGAATATTATTTTTATTATGTAAAATACATAAATACATAAATCATGCCAAAAAATCATGCCTGGTCGACACAAATAAATTCTGAAATATAAAATCTGAAAGCAAAATGTAAATAAAGTTAAAAGTGATCAGAGTTTCTTTATGGAAAATTGTGAAATGTCGTTCTTTGTGGTGTTTTAATTGATTTTAAAATAATTCAAAAGTGATTCATGCCAAACATCATTGCCAGTTAATTCAAAAAAGGACTAGTAATTACATTCAAGGAGCGCAACAGAAGTACGCTGCGAGGGTAGATATAATTTCATTATTCCTTTCTTCATTGGACTATTTCTGCTTCCAACAGGTGATAGTTTCAGAAGCTGGAGGAACTCTGCGCTTTTATGTGAGCATGCGTACCACGGAAGCAGTTTCCGAAAACGGGCACGCCACCGCCCGGGTACATGAGCGAAGGTGCCGATCCAATTGATCGGAATTGTGTGGATACTGCGCCTGTTATTTAACACGAGCCAGTTTTTTGATGCTTCATTTCAAAATATGAGCTAAACAAGAGTGTCAGCGGGATTTCCCACGCTTTGCAACCATCAATCATGGCTTCTTTTAAGTGTCAATTGCAATGAAGTGATTAAACAGACTCGACGCTACGTAGGGAAAGGCGTGCGTCCTTACTGCTGAAGTGATGAGGTGTTTGCTGAATGGTTAAGCAATGCATCAACTACCGTACAGAGTCCAAATTTTGCAATGTTTGCTAAACACTACCAGTTTCTAATTTGAATTTCTTAAATAATAAAGAATTTTTAATCGTTTCACAGGGTTTTGCGGCAGTTTATCAGTTTTAAAGTGTGTTTACCTCGTCTGCCTTGCAGCTTAATGTGCAGCTTTGAATAAATATAATTCAAAGTAGTTTATCAACCACTTGTTTCTAAGTAGTATTTCTATTACTTCATATATAATGCAATAAAAACTATTCAGAATTGAAGTGGATGCCGCCTTAATATAATTTAAAGTACTTCATATACTAGTTTCTTTTAAATTAGTTTTTTAATTAAAAAAAAAAAAACGAAATGGCCATCTCTGCTCTTGAAAGGACTTTGACCGAGCTTCTTATGATCAATTGTGTTGTGTGTGATGTGAAATGTTTGCACACAAATGATCGAGAACTGGACCTACATGTTTTACGCCGACTCCGAACGGCGTATGTTCTCAAGAAGCTTTTCATGGCGGTTTTTACTCTCTGAGGTTTGCCATTGTCTGCAAAGAGGTGACGGCCGAACAGAAAAATTAATTCAATTGAAAAAATTTTCTGTGTCAGATGGAGGATTCGAACCTGGGTTCTCTGACGTAAGAGTCACACACTCTACCCACTACGCCACGGCCGTCACTTTTGTTTTTAAAAACAAGTTAGTTTGTTCCTATAGGGTAGCTACACGTTTGCTACGTTTGTTTATATTTTTGCTAAATTTATTGAAATTTCGTCCAAAAATTTTTCTTCTGATTTTGAAGAAAATTTTTCATCTACATTTTTTAAGCGGCTTAAGAGATATAATTTTTTTTTTTGTTCACACCCTCCCATTTTGAACAAACATTTTTGGTATCTAAATTTCTTTCTATGCAAAGAAATGTAATTGACAGAATGTTTGCGGTTATTTATTTTATTTCTCTTTGTGTTTAATTTCTAGAAAAGCTGCGTTTGTGTATGTTTTTTCTAAATTTATTGAAATTTATATTATTTCGTTCAAACATTTTTCTTTTCATTCTGGAAAAAAATTGTTGGTTTATATTTATCGCTGCCAAAGTCGTTGATTTTTGTTCAGAAGTGTTTTCTTCCGCGTTTGGAGAAAAATTAAAAATTGACAATTTTTTAAGTTGGTTTGAGTTCGCCAACTTAAAAATTGTTAGATACTAGTTTTTTAAAAATTGTTTGTCTGAATTTGAAGAAAAATTGTTGGTGTCTAATTTTTCGATCTGAAAATATTATTGTAATTATGATTAGAATAAGATTTGTTCAAATTAATTCTTGATTAAAAAAAAACTGTAGAAAATTTACATTGTGTGACATTTTTATTTTAATTTCGTGTTTTTGGTTATGTTTACATTTGTTTAGTATTTATTTTAATTTGATATTTTGACCTACGTTTGAATTTATTTTAATAAAGTATACCAAACATATGTATTACTTTATGATCAGATGTGAAAATAATAATAAAAATCTTTCTCTTGTTGATTATGAATTTAAAGTGCAAAAAATTTAATTTGATTTGTAAAAAAATGGCATTTAAAGAATATATTGTATACAATTATTATATACTTAGTGTCTGTACATAAAAACAGTGTTGTTTTTCATAGGTGTACACATTTACAATTTTTTAATTAATTGATTACAATTATTAGACATAATTTTTATACAAAATAAATACAACAGAAAGAAATTAACTTGCGATTTATTCCTATTTGACTTATTTTCTTAACTGAAAAATTGCTATACAATAATTACTTAAGCTTTTATTTTCCTTACCAAATACGCAATAAAGTTTTTAATAAATTATTTTTTCATGTAAAGCAGAATGGTGTTTAAGTGAAAATGAAAAAATGTAGTGATCTGAAGTTTAAGTGAATTTACTTTTATTTATACTTTTTTACAAAAAACATCTGAGAAAGCAGAACAGTCTTTGAGAAGAGAGAAAATCAAAGGAAAAATTTTTAAACAAATTTCTATCATTTACTTAGCAGCTAAAAATCAAAAATTTTTCTTCAAAATCAGAGGAAAAATTTGTGAACAAAAAAAATTCTGTTATTGCTTTAGCAGCTAAAATTAAAGGAATAAAAAAATTTTCTTTAGAAAAAAAAATTTTTGATAAAGAAATTTGCTAGTTAGCTAAAAATTTGAAGAAGAAATTTTTCTTCAACGAGAAAAAATTTTTGAAATAAAATTTTTATAACCTTGTTAGCTAAAAATTTATAGTAGAAACATTTTTGAACAGAAAAAATTTTTATCATTTCGTTAGTAGCTAAAATTTTCTAGATCAAAAATTTTTCTTCAAGATCAGAGGAAAATTTTTTGAAAAAAATCAGTTATTTCTTTAGCAGATAAAAATGTATAGATCAAAAATGTTTCATCAAAATCTAAGGAAAAATTTTTTGAACAAAAAAAAAATTTCTTTAGCTGGAAATTTTATAGATAAAAAATATGTATATGATAAAAAACATTTTCTAGATAAAAAAACAAATGTTTCGATTATTAGGGAGTAAACTCTAAAAATGTCACACTTAAAAATCATCCAAAGCGTCTTATTAATTTGTAAATTTTTTTTAAATTAAGAATAAAATTGAACAAACTTTATTTAAATCATGTAATAAATTTCGTTCTCAGATCGAAAAAATTTAGATATCAAAAATGTTTCTTCAAAATCTAAACAAAATTTTTTAAAATATCTATCTCTTTTCTATGTCGGTAAAAAATTCTAAATCAAAAATTTTTTTTCAAAATCAGAAGAAAAACGATTGAACTAATTAGTGTAAATTTTAATTAATTTAGTTAAAACCAAAACAAAGCACATATATGCATATAGTGTCCAATAGATTTTTTTGAGAAAATAGACAATTTCGCAATTGTCGCAAGACATGTTTTCATGTACATACTCATTAAAACATTATTCTCTCGGACGGCATGTCATCACTCTTCGAAATAAATATTTTTTCGATGTGCCCAAATCAAGGAGGGGTTTTTATAAAACAAAATTTCTATCATTTCTTTAGCAGCGAAAAACTTAGATATCAAAAAGTTTTCTTCAAAATCAAAGGAAAAATTTTTGAACAATGATAAAATGTCTATCATTTCCTTAGCAGCTAAAAATCACAGCAAAAAAAAAACCGCAAAAATTCCGTCAATTACATTTCCTTGCATAGAAAGAAATTTAGATACCAAAAATGTTTCTTCAAAATGGAAGGGTTTGAACAAAAAAAATTATCTCTCTTAAGTCGCTTAAAATATGCTGATGAAAAACTTTTCTTCAAAATCAGAAGAAAAATTTTTCGACGAAATTTCAATTAATTTATCAAAAAAATAAACAAACGTAGCATACGAGCCCTATAGGAACAAACTAACTTGTTTTTAAAAACAACTAATTAAAAAACTAAATTAAAATAAACCAGTATATGAACTACTTTGAATTATATTAAGGCGGCATCCACTTCATTCTAAATAGTTTAGTATTGCATTATACATGAAGTAATTGAAATACTACTTAAAATCAAGTGATTAATAAACTACTTTGAATTATATTAAGGCGGCAACTACTCTGATTTTGACAGGTTTTAATTGTAAATTTTTATTAGATTACAAGTTTATATATATGTAATGAAACCATGTTATTTCATCAAATATTATTAGCTTTAGGCCATCAGTAATAGTTTTCACTTGGTTATTTTAAAGTATTTAAAAAAATAATTTAAATATAACTAATTTAACAATTTGAAAATATATGCAGACGAAAGTCAATTGACTTATTTAGCGGACATCATCATACAAAATATGTTAGTTCATTCTATGGAAAAAAGTCAGAATTTCAACTAGTTGTGGTTGACAAAAAACTACTTTATCAACTACTTTTAAATTAGTTGATTTTCCTACAGGGTAGAAATAAAATACACACACACAGACAAATGCACATTGTGTCAAATGATTTTTTTAGAAAATAGACAACGTTTCTCAATTGTTGCAAAACCTGCTTAAGCTGGCGCTCAGCAAAATTTTATTTTCTCGTACGGCCTCTCTCATCCCACTTCGAAATTCATATTTTTCCAAAGTGTCCAAGTACAGGAAGGGGTTGATCAAAAAGTTTTCAACATGAATATAATTTCTACCATCTCCGCAGCTAAAATTTTATAGATAAAAAATTTTTCTTCAAAATCAGAGGAAAAATTTTTTAACAAAAAAAATTTCTATCATTTCTTTAGCGGCTAATAATTCATACATCAAAAATTTTTCATCAAAATCGGAGGAAACCTTTTTTTTACAAAAACAAAAATCTTTCATGTCTTTGGTAGTTAAAAATTTAGAGATCAAAAATTTTTCTTCAAAATTAGAGACATTTTTGTACTAGAAAAAAATGTCGATCATTTCTTTAGTAGTTTAAAATTTATAGAAGAAACATTTTTTTTTTAAATCAGAGTAAACATTTTATTTAAAAAAAAGCTATAATTTCTTAAGCAGCTTAAAAAAATTAGATATAAAAAATTTGTCTTCGAAATCGAAGAAAAAATTTCTATTATTTCTTTAGTAGCTAAAAATTTATAGATCAAAAATTTTTCTTCAAAATCAGATGAAGAATGTTAGAACGAAGCAATTAATGTAAATTTTAACAAATTTATCCAACCAAAACAAAACACTGCGTCCAGCTAAAAAATAAACACATACCTACATGCAAATAATAAGAGCAAACAAAAACACATACTCAGTTTGCTTAAAATACCATTCGTAAGCTCTCTCATTGCTTCGGCACTTCGGCTTTTTGAGATTCGAACACTGATTCGAACATAATTTCGAATCCACCAAGTCGGCCAGTTGACAATTTTCTGCAAAAGGTGAAAAATTGTCTGGTGAATTCTCTTTAGAATATACCCTCCTTGCATGGTGCTCGAGTCCGTAAACAACGATTGCTGCTAAGCACATCTTTTCACGATTGCGAAGCGAAACAAAGGCACCATCCAGACAATGCAGGCAATCGGAGAATTCGCTTAAAGCTCGAGTGTCTGTCGTAGCTCGAGTGTCTGCCACAGCTCGAGTGTTTACCGCAGCTCGAGTTTCTGCTGCTGCATGAGTTTTTGTTTTCGTACCTCACTGCCGTTTTTAGCAGCGTATTGGTAAACAAACTACTGTTCTGTTTTAATAAGCATTCAAGAAGAAGACACCAAAGTTATTATTTATTTATTTTAAATTAATACGAGTATTTCTTTATTCAACGCATCAGTTCAATATTTTATATAATCTTTTATTTCTCAATTGATTTTTAATAAAACTTATAATTTTAGAGTTAAGATACAGTTCAATTAAGGTTCAGTTTAAGATTTTTTCAGTTAACGGTCAATACAATATTTAGTTTTTTAAGGCGGGACATGACATTTGCGGCAGAGAAAACAGACCTTGTTTCAAAAATTCATAACTCTGTCAAAAACAAACATTTTTCCAAAATTGTTTTTTATTATTGTAGAGAATTGAACAAATTACAAGAAAAAAATATTCAAAAAAAATATATTTTTCACTCCAACATGGTTTTATAGAGCTCCAAACTGGTGGCAGAGAAAAAAACGGGGCCTCGTGGTTGCAGCGCTGGGAGTTCCAAAAATTGTCCGATCTGGAAAAAAATGACTTTTTTAAATCTCAACAAAATTGGTTATCGTATGACACGAGCTTTTTTTTTAATTTTTTTTCAATTTTCCAAATTTGAAAGTGTGTTTTTTGAAAAAAATATTGACTTTAAAAATTCATAAAAAATCGAAAAAAATTTAAAAAAAAGCTCGTGTCATACGATAGCGAATCAAGTTTAAAAAAATACGAAAAAAAAAAATTTCGTCAGAAAATGAACCCGCTAGTGCCGCAACCAGTACGAAAAACATGGTTTCGAGATAAACGCGTTCAAAGTTTGTGAACAAAGAAAAAAAAGGTTACCTTCAATCTGCCATGCCTGCTTCGTACTGTATGCCTTCGTTATCTTGTGTTGTGCTGTTTCTTATAGTTTTTTGCAATCGTTTAGCAATTCGGGCCTCCCCCTTCACCCTTCTAGTAGGTACAAAATAACAACCACCAAAAGTCAGGTAGCAAGTAAAACAAGTATATACCAGCTGCCGTATGTAGGTAGCGCAAAAATGAAAAATGCGCTCTCACTAATCCGGCTGTAACTTTTGAACCCGTAGGAATTTTTCCATGAAATTTTTTTTCTTAGAATCTTAAGAATATTTACTAAAATACAAAATTATTAAAATTTCGATTTCAAAAAACTGCCAATGTTTTCAAACAGAAACAAAACAAACTTAAAAAGTACTTGTAGTAGCTCAGTATATGGATAAGCGAACAAAAATAAAAATATTTTTTCTTGAAATTTCTAAAAAAATCTGTTAGAAGAGATGCATTTTCGAACGTTCGAGCTACTCGGGTAGTTTGGAATTTTTAATGTGTTTATTTGGAAGTGAAAGAGCGTTTCTTTTGCGCGGTTGATGCTTGTGACTAGTTTCTGTTTGTTTTTACTTTTTTTTTTTTTTGGTTTTTTGTTGTGTTTTGTAAAACTTTTAAAGTGGAAAGAGTGTGATGAAGAGCCGGACGGAGGAGAAAGGAAAGGAAACAAAGAACTTGCGTTAATATTTAAGGTTGCGAACATAGTGAACGCTTGTTTCTGATCAGATTTTCACACTGAAGCAATAAAGAAACTAAGTCATGCATCTCTTTTGCTCTAATGTGTTTTCTGATCTATATGCCTGCCTGTCTAAAGCGGAAATCACTATATTCGCAACCTAATAAAAGAAAAGGGGGTTTCAGACAATACTATATGTCCGATGGACATTGCGTGTCCGATGACATGTACGATGTGTGAAAGCTAAAACTACATGTCCATCCAACATGTAGTACGAAAATCAAATGATTTTGATTTTTCTGTCGGTCCATCCGACTTGTAGTATTGTTCGAACGCACTTTCATCGGACTCGCTGCATTTTTCATTCTGCAAAAGTCGTCGATGAGTCAACATCAAAAGAAAACTAAGGAAAAACAAGGAAATAGCGAAGAAGGATAAAAGAAAACTATAAGCGTTTCACATAATTCATTTTAGAAATAATTTATTGAAATTTATAGTAGTTTTTTATGAGAGCAGCAAGAAACTGTTTTGCCTTTGTTAAGATGTGTTCTTTTTGAGAGCTCAAAAATAATGATGTCCATCCAACATGTAGTATGCCTGAAAGCTCAATGAGAAAATGCCGTTATTTTGCCGAACTACATGTCGGATAGACATGTATTATTGTCTGAAACCCCCTAAAGAGTTCTGAACTTTCAACCGTTCAAAAAAGCTTTAAAAATACAAAAATATACAAAATAAGAGAATTTTTTGACTTTTGGGGACTTTTTCGTTAAAATACCTTATCTAACGTAGTAAGAAACAGAATGGAAAAAACGGTATGTTGGCCTGGAATTCAAAAATTTTTCGAGTGGAAATCAGAAATATTTTTCTAGAATTATTAAAGTTACCTCGAGTGAAAAATAACTTTTTTCGATTTTTATAATTTTTTTCCTAACCGAAAATCTTGAAAAGGGCACTCAAAGTATTTTAAAAAAAAAAGTTGAGTTTCAACAGGTGTTATCTTTTATCAAAAATCTATTTTGATTTTTATAACATGAAATGCGATGAATTTAATGTTGAGAGATTGTTTAAATTTTATTTTTAAACTAATGAAAAAGAAATACATAAAAAAAATAAGCTGAAAAGAAACAACAAAGATAGGTTTTAAAATTTATTAATATTAATATAACCTCTGCTGCTGACTGCTTGTTAAAGAAGAACGATTTAAGAAAATACTTAATTGCAATAAACCTTCTTACAACTTCTAAAGCTTGCTAAAAAAAACCGTTTCTAAGCGGAGTGGTGGTACATTTAGAAAAGCTTTCAGCCAGTTACCTGGCAAGTGCAGCAGAGAGCGTAAATATACAGTATAGGCTATTAAATTACAATTCAATTTTATAATAATATTTTAAAAGTTTGCGCAATACAAAGTTAACAATCAAACTATTTGTAGAAATTAACATTCTGATGAAAGTAAATGAAAATAGATCGTATTTTCTCTAACATACTCCCCCCTAAGAACAACAGTTCTTAATCCTTCTGATAAGCGGGACGGCCCATCGTTGGAAGTACTTTAGTCGAGTCGATTAGACTCCGCTATGCTTCGACTCACAGCGATGTACAGATGAGAGCTCCATCCCCTTATCCCTCAGGTCATCAGTTGCCTCCGCAAGATCGTTATTACTCTCATTATCAAAGGGGTTATCTGTGGGAAGAAAACATATTTTAGTAATTGGTCTTTTAAAAAATTTTTGTTTAGAATGTAGTGTCACAACGCGAACTTTTCCATCGCTTCCAGGGTGAACCTCATGGATTCTGCCTAAAGACCACTGGCCAGGTACGCATCTTTCATCTGCGATCAGAACCAAGTCTCCTTCTTTGGCATGGGGCTTACATTTAAGCCATTTTGGACGTGCCTGTAGACGGTTCAAGTATTCGCAATACCAACGCTTCCAAAAATGCTGCTTTAATTTTTCGATGGCTTTCCAGCGTGAGAGTGCGGTTAATTTGGACTCCAATAAAGGTTCCTCCTGTATGCAATTAGTCGGCTCTCCAATCAAAAAATGAGCTGGAGTTAAGGGATCACAATTGGATGGGTCGGAATACAAGGGGCATAGAGGACGGGAATTAAGACACCCTTCTATTTGGCATAAAAAGGTAGCAAGTTCTTCATAACTTAAAACACGTTCTCCAACAATTCGTTTTAGGTGGCGCTTGACTGACTTGACGCCTGCTTCCCAAAGCCCACCAAAATGTGGGGAGGCAGGGGGATTGAAGTGCCAATCGGTACCCATAGACACCAAGCTTACTTTCAAATCATTGGGAAGTGACTTTTGGCTTTTGTTAAATAGAACTTTAAGCTCTTTAGACGCACCAACAAAATTAGTGCCGCAGTCAGAGTATAAGTCGGAACAATGACCACGGCGCGATACAAATCGTCTAAATGCTGCTAAAAATGCACTTGAGGTTAAATCTGACACTGCTTCAAGGTGCAGCGCCTTAGAAACCATACACACGAACAGACATATATACCCTTTTGACATTGCCGCAGATCTCAATGTAGAATTTTTTAACAAAATTGGCCCAGCGTAATCTACTCCGCTGTGCTTAAACGGCCTTGTGACGTTAAGTCGTACGCCAGGCAAATTACCCATTATTTGCTGGGATGTTTTCGCAGTGTATTTAAAACAAACCAAACAGCTGCCTATGATTTTCTTAGCAAGCTGAGTGCCAGATATAATCCAGACTTTGCGGTTAACATAGGACATAGTCAAACTAACACCGCCATGTAAAGTTTTTTCATGCGCATCTAAAATGATTAGCTTAGATAACGGATTAAATTTAGTTAAAATTATTGGATGTTTCACATCTAGAGGCAGATCCGAGTTCTGAAGACGCCCACCGACTCTGAGATAACCATCATCGTCGATAAAAGGCATAAGTTTTATCAAAACTTTAGATTTAATATCTTTATTATTTTTAATGGTTTCATATTCGTATTGAAAATCGATTTGTTGAACAATTTTTAAAGTTTTACGTAAAGTATTTTTCAGTTCAACTGCTTTAAGTGAAGAAACTTCACGATTTTCTTTAATTGATCGACAGTTCTTACAAAATCTGTAGCAAAGCGATAAAATGCGCAGCATTTTATTTAATGAAGAGAATTTCAATAAAAATTCTGGATAAGAATCACAATTTACAATATTGGTGGCTATTTTAGGTCTTGCTTCTTCTAAATGAGTTTGTTTATTAATCTCTTTGTTCGGCCATGAAGACTTAGGCAATTTCAAAAATGAAGGGCCATGCCACCAAATGTTACTTGATAACAAATCTTCTGGCATAATTCCTCTTGAAGGACCATCAGCCGGGTTATCAAGCGATGGCACATATCTCCAGTTTTGAATATTAGTGTGCCTTTGAATTTCACCAACTCTATTCGCGACATAAACGTTCCAGCGCGAAGATGGTTGTCTTATCCAGCTAAGAACAGTGGAACTATCACTCCAATATGTTATATTTGATTCAGAAACTTCATTAAAAGAATTTTTAATTTTCTTAACAAGTTTTACCAGCAGCACCGCTGCACAAAGTTCCAATCTAGGAATTGACACAGTTTTAACTGGTGATACTTTTGATTTTGCTTGAAGCAAATGTATAGAAATATTTTTTGTAGTTTCAATTCTTGCAAAAACAGCAGCAGTATAAGCAACTTGCGAAGCGTCGCAAAAACAATGTAGCTCAAATTTTGCTGTAGAAGAAAATCCGATCCATCGCGGTATTTTGATGTTTTCAAATTTTACTAAAGAGTCTCTATATGTAACCCAGTTATTATGTATTTCAAGTGGGACGGGTTCATCCCAATCCACACCAGCTAACCATAACTTCTGGTAAATGATTTTTGCAAGAATAGTAGACGGCGCTAACCATCCCAAAGGATCATAAAGACGTGCCGATGTTGAAAGTATTGAGCGTTTCGTAACTTCCTTTGAAATGTTTAAATCAACTTTAAATGAGAAAACATCTGAAGAGGTATTCCATTGAATACCTAAAGTTTTGACGCAATCAGACTTATCAAAATTCAAAATTGAGGTATTCTCTCGAAGTTCTTGTGGAATTTGTTCCATGAATTCACTCGAATTCGAGGTCCATTTTCTAAGCTTACATTGTCCTTGTTGCAATAGCTCGCAAAGAGTTTTATGCAGAGTTAGAGCATCAGACAAATTATCAGCACCTGATATTATGTCATCTACATAGGAATCTTTAATTAAAACGTTAGACGCAATAGGGTAAGTCGATTTGTAATCCAATGCAATTTGTTGAATTACTTTTATTGCTAAATACGGAGCAGAAGTTGTGCCGTATGTCACAGTATTTAGTTTATAAATAGATATAGGGTCGAGGAAATTATAACGCCATAATATTTGTTGAAAACATTGATGTTCTGGAGTGACATCAATTTGTCTGAACATCTTTTCGATGTCAGCACAAAATGCGAATTTGTGCCTTCGCCAGCGAGAAATAACTTGGGGTAAGTCATTTTGAAGGGCTGACCCTGGACTAAGTTCATCATTTAAAGAATTTTGATCATTAAATTTGCAGCTGCCATCAAAGACAACGCGGAGTTTTGTGGTTGTACTGCTTTCCTTTAAAACTCCATGATGAGGTAAGAAATTACAATTTTTCTGCACATCTGCAGGATATGTTCCAATTTTTGTCATATGCTTTAACTTTTCATATTCAGACATGAATGATTTATATTGTTCAGCAAAAGTACTGCGTTTAGCAAAACTATGCTCCAAACTTTTAAGTCGCTTCAAAGCACACATATGATTAGCATTGAAAGCCGGTTTTGTGTTATTCAACAACATTGATTTGAACGGCAGATGAACAATGTATCTACCGGAGGAAGAACGTTGAGTAGTTTGGTGAAAATATTTTTCACTTAACTCCTCTTCTCTAGATAAATGACTTTCATTCGAAACTTCTTCTTGCTCCCAAAAAGAGCGAAGAATGGCCTCAATGTTAAAGTTGTTCACGATAACGGAATTAGGTTTTTGAATGTTTGTGGGGCCTGAAAAGACCCAACCAAATTTCGTGTTTTGATAAAACATTTTGTTATCAACAAAAGATTGACCAGGTAAAGCAATGTTACTAAAAACGTCAGACCCTAAGATCATATCTACTGGATCTGAAAAGTCAAAGCTTGAATCTGCTAGATCATTAGAGACCATTTCACAGACTTTAAAATTGTCCAAAGCTGGTTTTGAAACATAAGCAGATAATCTATTTAAAACAAGAGCATTGCATGATAGCACAAACATATCCGCAAGCGACCATAAATTCAATTGAACGCTGCTACGAGATAAATGTTTGCTTTGGGCACCAACTCCAGAAATTTTGCAAAAAATTCTTTGTTTTGGTAAATTTAAAAGTTGAGCAGCACTTTCCGTTATCAATGTGGCTTGGGAGCCCTGATCGAGTAAAGCTCTAAAAACGTAATGACCATTTGCTGATTTTGCAACAACGCGAATAGTTGCAAGCAATACATGTGGCCAGCATTGAGCATTATGTGTAGCAATGTTATTAATCGAATCACTTTCTGAAGGTTTTGTCACTAAATTGTCACCGAAACGAACGAGATTTTGATTTGCTTCAGCAATGTTCGAACTAATTGGTGGATTATTTAAAGATGAATTATCATCGATATGTAGAAGTGTATGGTGTTGCTTTTTACAGATGTGACAACGAAATAATGATTTGCACTCTTTTTGATTATGTCCTGGTAGAAGACAGTTTAAGCAAATATGTTTTTTAAAAAGAAAATCATTTTTTAGTTTAGCTGATAATGCTAAAAACTTATAACATTTTGCTAATGCATGAGATTTGTCGCAAAATAAGCAATTTTGAAATTGAGAAATATGGTTAGAATAATATTTGTTCTTCGAGACAAATTTTTGTGGTTTTGTCCTAGACGTTTTGCTAGAAGTCGGTAATTCGTCTTGGACAGATTCGAGAGTTCGAAACGTACCCTCAAGAAAAGTAAACATATCTTTCAGTGATGGAATTTCAGTTGAAGATCTCAAGGATTTTTCCCACTCCTTGCGGGTTTGAAGATCAAGCTTATGCGCAAGTAAATATATTAAAAATGGATCCCAATTGGATGTATCAATTTCCAAATTTTGAAGGGAAGTCAGACATTCCCTTGCTGTATCAAGTAAAACTTTAACACTCTGAAAAGATCCATTTGATTCGGGAATACTGAATAGCTTTTTCGTTAATGTATCAACAATCAAGCGTTTATTGTGATACCTATTAGTTAGGATCGACCATGCAGAATCATAGTTCAGATCAGTTGCAAAAATGCTTTTCATCAAATTAGCTGCTTCTCCAAAAAGAGAACCTTTCAAGTAATAGAATTTCTGAACCTTTGGTATTGAATTGTTCGAATGAACTAAAGATATATAAATATCTTGGAATGATATCCACTCCAAGTAATCACCAGAGAATTTTGGTAATGAAATTTTCGGAAGTTTTGCTTCCATATTTATATTACCCTCAACGTGATTATTTGTGTTTGGCGGAAGAAAAGTGCTTGCATAAACTTCGGAAGCAGAATTGCTTCTTTCAAGAATTTGGTCCAACAAAGTACCCTTAAAACTCATGTACAAGTCAGAGAACTGATAATAAACATTTTCAGAAATGTACGGCACATCCTTGGAATCGATGCTATTATCATGAATAATCGAAATGATTTGTTCATGCTTTTTATTAAAGTTTGAAAACAACTTATCAACTTCTTCAAGAGCACAAGTTAGAAATCCACGTATCTTGATTGCATCAGACTTTTCGGTGAAGCCTTTGTACTGCATTCCAAGACGAGACAACAATTCTTTCTGTTGCTCGATATGCTTATCCAAGTCGCACATATTGTTTTTATTTTATAATAAAGAAAAAACACTGCACTGCCAAACACAAAGATAATTAAAAGTCGAAATATCCAAAGAAATTTAAATGTTCCCAAAGGTCCCGGGTTTCGGCACCAAAAAATGTTATCTTTTATCAAAAATCTATTTTGATTTTTATAACATGAAATGCGATGAATTTAATGTTGAGAGATTGTTTAAATTTTATTTTTAAACTAATGAAAAAGAAATACACTATTGAAATAGTAAGCACAAGTATTGAAAAAAAACGAATCAGCAAACAATGTAAAAAAAATAAGCTGAAAAGAAACAACAAAGATAGGTTTTAAAATTTATTAATATTAATATAACCTCTGCTGCTGACTGCTTGTTAAAGAAGAACGATTTAAGAAAATACTTAATTGCAATAAACCTTCTTACAACTTCTAAAGCTTGCTAAAAAAAACCGTTTCTAAGCGGAGTGGTGGTACATTTAGAAAAGCTTTCAGCCAGTTACCTGGCAAGTGCAGCAGAGAGCGTAAATATACAGTATAGGCTATTAAATTACAATTCAATTTTATAATAATATTTTAAAAGTTTGCGCAATACAAAGTTAACAATCAAACTATTTGTAGAAATTAACATTCTGATGAAAGTAAATGAAAATAGATCGTATTTTCTCTAACAACAGGTATTACTTTTTTTCCCGAATTTCGGTATTTTCAATTTCTTGCAGAAAGTAGCTCAAGACTTTGTTTAAATCATCCGTCCTAATTTTTCCATATTTTACATTTTTGTATTTGTGGGATTTTTTTTTCGTAAAAATACAAAAACTCGAAATTTTCAAAAAGGTACACTTCTAGCAAAAAAATTCATAACGACCAGGTTATTCCACATGATTACACAATTTTTTGTATCTACATTTGGAATAGTTTAAGAAAATATTTTGACAAAATTTCATTGAAATTTTTTCAAATTTGGATTTTTTAGATTTGTTTTAATACAAGATCAAAAAAGGATTTTTTTCTTTAAAAGTAAAAAATCACAACTCTGGAGGTTTTCGTTTAAGTTTCATATTTGACAGCTTATTTTAAAGCAAAATTAAAAAGAAAACATAATGCGAACCCGTTTTTTCAAAATTTACACATATACAAAAGTTATTTGGGGTTTTTTTAAGAAATTAGCACATTTTCCCCATATAACCAAGTATTGCTGATATGTACCGAAGCAAGTCGGCACTGGTTCCCGTGGTCCTAGTTACACCAAATTTTCTTACATTTTTTTCAATATCATACGAAAAAATTGAGGCGCTTAAAAAAACAGCTTCGACTTTTTTGGGACACCCCAATGCATATGCATATAAACTTTTTGCCAGTCCATCAAGGTGAAAGCTGAATTTATCTTTTCTTATTTATGCTACATTTTCCATAGCTAATTTTAATAACACCTTGATTAATTAAGAGACTTATTCTATTTTAAATCAATCTACATATTTTCACAACAGTTTTCCATTGCAAAAAGTGAACAACTTTAATCAATGCACTTAATACAAAAACTACTCTTTTTTTACTACTCGCCCCATTTTACGCCGTTTTAAATAAATCGGATAAAGCAACATTTTAAAATTTTTGACATAGCTTTCTGTGTGTACTGTAATTAATTTTTTTTTAGTTTTTTTCTACTTTTGTCATCGTAGATTGATAAAATGTCACATTGTGCGCTGTTCTGATTTGTGTTTTCAAGTTATTTTGAACGCATTTGTTATTATTTTGATTTTTTTATTATTGATCATAGCGTTGTTCGTGGAATTATATGCAAAAATAACATTTTATTATCACATTTTATTATTACATTTTATTACCCGGAACTTCTTGGGTATCCGGGTATGGATCCGGGTATGGCTCAGGTAATTCGAACTACTCGGTTAGCCGGGTACTCGAAATTCGAGAGCCCTATAAATTATGCAAATATATGTAGCTACTAAACCTCTGCATGGGTAGTCTTAAAACGACTTCCAACACATTCGTTTGGAAACGAGTGAACATAGCCGGTAGCATTCGTCAGGCAAACGAATCTAAGCCAAACATAACAGAATGAACGAAAGAAGGATTTGTAAAAAATGAATGCAGCAAAAATATATGAGTCCATTGTTGTGTGCACAACAACATAACATTCGGTGCATAAATTGAATTTAAAATTTTAAAAATTGGAAGTTGGAATTGTACATGCGGTGGCAGAATTAGATGGTCGCAATTTGACCGCAATTTTAAAATTCAAATTTAGTGCTAAATTTTTTATTTTCACGAATTCGGTGCTGGAGCACACACTAGATAAAAATGGGTCGCTGAGTCCGAATTCATTGCCAGATTTCCATTATAGTGTAATTTTTTTATAATAGTGTTGCCACCTACCAAAATGTATTTTGCAGAGTTTTTAACATGGTTTAGCAGTGTTTAGGGGTCGCTGACTTCAAATCTGATGTCACAATTTTAAAATTAAAGATGGTTAATGGTGTTGCCGCCTAAAATTTTTTTATTTTCCCGAATTCGGTGCTGGAGCAAACACTAGGTAAAAATGGGTCGCTGAATCCGAATTCATTGCCAGATTTCCAAAATTGTGTAATTTTTTTATAATAGTGTTGCCACCTACCAATATGTATTTTCAAGAGTTTATAACATGGTTTAACAGTGTTTAGGGGTCGCTGACTTCAAATCTGATGTCACAATTTTAAAATTCAAGATGGTTAATGGTGTTGTCACCTAAAATTTTTTTATTTTCATGAATTCGGTGCTGGAGCAAAACTAGGTAAAAATGGGTCGCTGAATCCGAATTCATTGCCAGATTTCAAAAATTGTGTTATTTGCCAAATTGAGTTGCCATCTACTAAAATGTATTTTTAAGAGTTTTGAACATGGTTTAGCAGTGTTTAGGGGTCGCTGACTTTAAATCTGATGTCACAATTTTAAAATTCAAGATGGTTAATGGTTTTGCCACCTAACACTCAGCGTTTGTATTTGATGAAAAACGATCGCAGTCGATAGTCAGCTATTGTTGTCTGCTGCGTAAAATTTAACAGTCGAAGTAACACTTCATGAAGAACTGCCGCACAGTGTAACGAGAGCGGTCGCAAATAGCTTACGAAAAAAAAGCCATAAATTTGTAATAATAAATATGCAGAATCATAGTTTGGAGTACTAATATTCTCAATGCAAAAGTTTTTACCAATATTTTTTCTATTAAGAAAGTGCCACTTGCAAATTAAAAGTTGACTCGAAAATATGATAAACATTTTTTTTACTTTGACATTGTATATTTTTTAATAAGGCGTTTAATAACACAATTTATTTTTTTTAAGAAATCTGTGATTGTTCGCTAATTTTATTGTGCAAAGCCACAGGAAGATACAACATCTTTGAACAATAACCGCGCTGTCGAGCAAAAACAGCAGCAGCAACTACGCCGCCACAATAAACACCAAGTAGCCAAAAAATCGGCTGATTTTGACATTATACATATATTCTGATATCCGATTCGAAGTCAGCGACCCCCTAAACACTGTGAAACCATGTTAAAAACTCTTGAAAATACATTTTAGTAGATAGCAAAACTCTTATAAAAAAATTACATAATTTTGGAAATCTGGCAATGAATTCGGATTCAGCGACCCATTTTTACACAGTGTTTGCTCCAGCACCGAATTCGTAAAAATAAAAAATTATAAGTGGCAACACCAATAACCATCTTGAATTTAAAATTTCTGACAGTCTTAATTGCGACCGTCTAATTCTGCCATCGTATCTACAATTCCAATTTCGAATTTTTAAAATCTTAAATTCAATTTATGCACCGAATGTTATGTTGTTGTCAGCATTAATCGTTTACAAATCCTTCATTCTGTTAAGTTTGGTTTAGATTCGTTTGTCCGACGAATGCTACCGGCTATGTTATGTTTGAGTCGTTCGGAACGACTTTAGACTCTTTATGGCTATGGTGTTAATTCCACTCGCTGTTATAGTTATGTAAACTACTGAACTCGATACCGAATGCACTATTGTTGTAGTAGAAACGAGTTAATCCGTGCAGAGGCTTAGTAGCTACTGATCCAATATGTAGTTACAAAAATTGTGTTACTAGCTGTTGTTATGTAAAAGTTAGCGCATTTATTTATTTATATTGCATAATTACACATATTTATATAAATAAACTTCAACCAAAAAAACAGAATTTTTCTCTTAATTTAAAAACAGAATTTTAACAAACAAAATAATCGATCAAATGAAAATCTTCTTTTATACTATTGCAATTTTTAGTATTCAAAAAAATTCAACACTGCAGACTGCAGTTAACATTTTTTTCTTGGAGCGAATGGACATAAAAGTATGAAGTTTCGTTGCTTTTGGCGAATGTTGCTCATGTCATGCTTTGTTGGCCATTCGTGTCTCGTAGGCATTCGTAATCGCAGGCGCTCGAGCTCTATGGCATTCGTAACCACAGCGATTGGTTCATGTATTTGCACATTAATATTAATGCAGAAGGCATTTTCGTAGCTCGTGTATTGACGAAACATTCGAAACGCCATTTGAATGCACTCAAGCTGTTCTCTGGTACCCATGTATTTCAGATTCTTGAGATACGAAAGAAATTATTGTGTTTTCAATTTTTGTGTTATATGAGAGGTAGGCGTGGTTGTAGGCGGATTTGCAAAATTTTTTTGCAAAAAGTGATCTGATAGTGTCGATTTCAACATAAGTTGGGTATATAAATACCCAATTTTATTGGTATACGACTACTCCTTCTTAATGCAATGCAAATATCGTATACAAATTATTGGAGGTGGGCGTGGCAAGCTTTTTTTTTTATCTTCATATATATTGTTTTTAATTATATAACATAAACAAAAGCTTAAGCATTTTTACATATTATTTTTACATACTATTTTGTCCCTCAAAATTTTACAAAATTCAACAGGTGGCAATGTTTAGTCCGATTTTGACAGAACATGGATATCAATTTCTCGGAATTCAGCTCTAATGTGTCTACCTGGGTTCTTATGCCATGTACTGTCCTGAAAATATTCAGCCTGAAAGTATGCACATACATAAAAGGCAAGCATGCTTTCAGGAACATTTCATTTTTCAGAACAGTATATGTTGGCGGCCGTGACATATTGGTTGAGGTGCGTGGCTTGTATGCGATAGAACCCAGGTTCGAATCCCATCTGGAACAGAAAGTTTTTTCATTTGAATTAATATTTCTGTTCGGCCGTGATCTCTCTGCAGAAAATGGCAAACCGCAGAGTAAAACTCGATTATTTGTGTTCAAACATTTCACCAACTATTTTGTCCCTCAAAATTTTACAAAATTCAACAGGTGGCAATGTTAAGTCCGAGTTTGACAGAACATGGATATCAATTTCTCGGAATTCAGCTCTAATGTGTCTACCTGGGTTCTTATGCCATGTACTGTCCTGAAAATGTTCAGCCTGAAAGTATGCACATACATAAAAGGCAAGCATGCTTTCAGGAACATTTCATTTTTCAGAACAGTATATGTTGGCGGCCGTGGCATACTGGTTGAGGTGCGTGGCTTGTATGCGATAGAACCCAGGTTCGAATCCCATCTGGAACAGAAAGTTTTTTCAATTGAATTAATATTTCTGTTCGGCCGTGATCTCTCTGCAGAAAATGGAAAACCGCAGAGAGTAAAAACTGCCATGAAAAGCTTCTTGAGAACATAAGCTGTTCGGAGTTGGCATTAAGCTTGTAGGCCCAGTTCGCGATTATTTGTGTCCAAACATTTCACATTCACACATTTCACTGAAAAATGATCGAAAAAATATCGATCAAAACTTTCTTCTTATTTTTGACCAAAAAAATAACGATCAAGTATTAATTTTTATTTTTTATCGAAAAAATAACGACCAATGACTGATTTTTATTTTTATCGAAAAAACGACCAATGATTGATTTTTATTTTTGATAGAAAAATTAACGATCAACAATTAATTGTAATAATTTGATTTACATTATCCTAATGCATAAAAGGCAAGCATGCTGATCCGCTCCTAAAATCGCTCAAACTGTAATATTTTTTGCCATTATTGCAGTGCCCTTTCAACATATAAAAAAAAACCAAATGGCCATTTCAGCCCTTGAAAGGACTTCGACCGAGCTTCTTATGACCAATTGTGTTGTGCGTGTTGTGAAATGTTTCTATCTATCTATCTTTTCCTTTAACCCCTTGTGGGGCATAGGGCGACGACAAATTCTTCCACTTCCTTCTATCTGCTGCAAGAAACTTCAGCTGTGGCCACGTTTTATTCATTTTGGCAGCTTCTGCCGTCGTTGACGCCTTCCATGTACGGGATGGCCTACCAATTCTCCGCGAGCCTTGCGGGTTCCACTGGAACGACTGCTTTGCCAAGTTGTCATTTGGCTTTCTGAGTGTATGCCCGATCCAACGCCATTTCCGCTGTCTTATTTCAATATTTATCGGTTTCTGTCCTGTATTTAGCCAGAGATCTTCATTTGAAATGGTCATCGGCCAACGGATTCTCAATATTTGACGCAGACAGCGGTTTACGTATGCTTGCAACTTTTTCGTGATAGCCGCAGTAACTTTCCAAGTTTCGCATGCATACAAAAGCACAGATTTGACGTTTGACTCGAACAATCTCAGTTTAGTGCGGCGTGATATCTTGTTAGATTTCGAAGATTGTGATTGTGAAATGTTTGAATTCTCATTTTTCTCGTTAACTTTTAAACAATATCGCATGGCAACAATAACACACATCTAATCGCATAGAGTCATCTATCATGTGTATTTATAACTGGAGAATTAGTGACTTAGTTTAAGAGGGTCAAGATTAAAGCAACCAGGTTAAATTAAAAAGCACGCTCTGATTCTGCCATTAGTATGACTTCCGACTTTTGCTGAAACAAATAATGACTCCAAGCCAAAAATATTAATAAAAGTGCTGAAATTGATGTTCCTATTTAACTAAGATGTATTTCATGACACATAATGGCATTATGAATCATTGTTATTTTTCCGTTTCTCTATGAATATTAGTAGTACACTCATTTGGGGGGGGGGGGGGGGGGGGTTGAAACGAGGTTGCCTGGAATGTTTTCCGGGAGTTTTGGAAATGGGTACTTTTTATAGATTTCGATGTGCTTTTTCCAAATTTAAACTTTACCACCTCGTATTTTTGCCGCTCGCGCCGCCATATTGGCAAAATGGTGGCTAATAAACAGTTTTTTTGCTAATATCTGCTTTCCAACTCATTTCAGGATAAAAATATATACTAAATTATTCGGTGATTCCAAGTAGAGCATCAGATTCTTCACCAAATTTAACATCAAAATAGATGGTTTGTATTTTTTTTCCCCGCAAATCCCAAATACATAATTTTTTATTAAAAAAAATCACATAAAAAACCTCCAAAAAAAACGAATTTTCTAGGAGAACTGGCCGGTTTCGCTTACAACTCTGGGGGGCACGCAGGATCCCAAATATTCAAGCATTTTAAAAACAAATCTACAGTCTTATACAATATATAAAGTTATAATATACAAAATTTTTATTTTATTTGAAATACACTTTGCGGACTCTACTTTGGCGGTACGCCAAAACTAATGATTGTACGAAAAAAAGGTTAAAGCATGAATTGTTGAAAATTTCTCTAGTTTCATTTGGTACACATATGTTTTTTATCATGAAATGAGTCGGAAAGGAAATATTGGCAAAAAACTGCTTTTAGGCGCCATTTTGAAATCGATAAAAGTACCCATTTCCAAAACACCCGGAAAACATTCCAGGTGAAACTACCAAATGACTGGACTATAGTTTAATTTGTGATCGAAAATGTGACGATCTAAAATTGATCGATCATGGATTGATTTTTATTTTTGATCGAAAAAATATCGATCAATGATTGATTTCTATGTTTGATCAAAGAAAAAAACGATCAATGATTGATTTTTATTTTTGATCTAAAAAATATCGATCAATGATTGATTTTTATTTTTAATCGAAAAAATAACGATCAAGGATTGAGTTTTAGTTTTTATCGAAAAAATAGCTACCAAAAATTAATTGGTACATTTGATTTATATTACAAAAATCATGGCAAAAATGAATTCTCCAGTTTGTAGGCATCACGTGGCTGTATTGAAATGTATATTGCAATAAATTTTTATATGTGATCTTTTCATTTAAGAATTGATAAAATTTGTATTATTTTATTTTTAAAAAAATTTTTATTAAATTTTATTTTATTAAAATGCTGGACTTTACCTAAGTTATATGTTTAATTTTCGTACTTTAATACTGCTGCATCAAATCATAAACGGAACGGAGCCCGATTATTTATTTGAACTTTTAAGGTTTTGTAGAAATAAAATAAAGAGCAACTCATATTGCCCAGGCACATGGTGTAAGAAAACCAGGTGAAAGCGTTTTTTTCACCTCTCTCACAAAAATTGTACCCGCATCTGTCAAAAACAGAAGAAGTAAATGACTGCGTTCAGCAGGTACAATCATGTTTCAATCATTGGCTGCATTCAGCGGAAAATTTGTTACGTAGCTGTTGAACAACTTTCGGGCTGAATGGTATGTTGCATAAAGTGCTCGCACAACATGTTCCCTGAGCGGTCGCCATCTTAGGTAGCGAAAATATTTTATGCTACTTCAGTTGAGCGGCTTACGCTTACTCTATTTTGACAGATAAATATACCAAATATTAAATTTATTAATTACTAAATTATTAAATTGCTTTATTAAGTGCTTTAAATTAAAACTATTTGTTTGAAGCGTGTGCCACAGAACATAAAAAAAATAAATTTGAGACAAAAGCATTTTTTGTCGAATAGTTGTTTGCCGTTTGACGTTCCGAAAAAAAAATAGTTCAGCAGAAAGTATCACTTTATGCATGGCAGAATTATAAGGTAGGGCCGTTGGCTCAGTGACCTCACGCGTCAACGAATAGTGGATAATGAAAAGGTTGGTAAGTTGTCAAAACGACGAATTTACAAGGAATTGCAAATGAAGAAAATATTGTATGTTTCCAAGTTGCAAGTCGTGCGGCGCGTGTGTTAAATTTGTGATAGTTTGAGTGAAAATATTATTAAAACAGTGTAATAACAACTTTAAAATGTGAGAAAAGTCTTCAATTGGCAAAAAAAACTGTAAAAGTTTTAACCTAAAATCGACTGCGAAACATGAACATAAAGAAACGTGAGATGAACAGCTGATTTTGACATCTAGCCCGCTTTATTCTGCTTTCTACTTCATTCCTCTCCGAGTCGGCCCTACCTTATAATTCTGCAATGACTTTATGCTACTTCGCTACCTGAGCGCTCTTTCGGATAGAATGCAGCCATTATAAGGTTATCCAGATATTTGACAAACCCTTATTTTATGTAAACAAAAGACACAGATATTATCGTAGACGTAAAGTTATTTGTTTGCTATATTTTTTGATAAATTTATTTCAATTTTAGGTTTAATAAATGGAAATAAATATTTCGGAAAATATGAATTTTTTATTTAAAGAGCTTATATATATTTTAAATTAATTTGAAAATTTAAAATTTTTACAAACAAAATATATTTTTAATGCGTAGTAAGTATAAAATTAGTTCAATAAATAATTCGAATTTACTATGATATTTAAAGAATCAATAGAGTTTTCATAGCACAATGACCATGCGCATTCTCTGTATATGTAAGCCTGCGTAGTAGTAATACACATTTTTGTAGCTACATTCTGGCTCTACAGCACATCTCTATAATACATCTGTATTGTTTATTGTATTTATCTCGCTGAAGATAAACAAAAACAATAACAAACGATAAAAATTAAAACAGCTGATATGCATATATAACATTAATGTAAATTTTACATACGTATTAATGACAAAAACAATACAAGCCGTTACTGAGAAATATTCGTAAAACAACAAGATGTTGCGTTCGTGATTTCGGCACGAACAAAAGCAACAACCATAAGAACGTCAGCAGCAACTGAAGCATAAATGCATGATTTTTCTTATTATATAGATATAAGATATAACTGATTTTTGACATATATTTTATCTTTGTAAGATGAATATTAAAGGCTGTAAGTATATTCCAAAGTGTCCTCCAAAAACGTTAGGATGTGCTTGGAAAAATTAATGGAGAGACCCCCAAAAATGACAAACGTGCTGTAAGACGTACAGGGTTGTCAATATTCGAAGCGCCCGTCTGGCAACACTGTAACTTTCCGCAGTGATGCCAAATCGACTAATGACATACCGCGTTTGAAGCGTCATTCCAAGCAAATGTTTACAATGGAACAGTACACGCCACGCGAACGCTCTGAAATTGTTGAAATTTACATTCATCAAAACAAGTCAATAGTGAAAACTCAACGTGCTTTCAAAAAAATAAATAAAGTGAAAAGTGCGCCTTCCAAGAAAACAATTTATCGTTTGTATGAAACTGAAAATCCACAAGAGATTCAAGAGGTGCCTCTTCACGATGCGAAAGTCACTGTTTGGTGCGGCGTTTGTGCTAAAATGCTCATTGGGCCGTTCTTTTTCGAAGATGATAATGGCCACAGAGTTACTGTCAATCAGGAGCGTTATCGCGATATGATAAACAATTTTTTCATGCCAATCGTTCGTCGAAAGCGTATCAGGCACTACTGGTTTCAACAAGACGGCGCGCCACCACACACAAGCCGCACTACAATCGATTTTTTGAAATGGGCGCTTCGAATATGGACAACCCTGTAGTTCTACATCAAAAATATTTTTACGTTCTTGAAAAAAGGACAATGGTTATATCACGAAACACTTAGAAGACATATTAACACAACCATTAACTATAAAATATAGTTTTATACATAATATAAAAAAAAGTTCTGCGTTGACTGAACAAAACTAGCTGTCTTTTGTCAAAAGAGGAAACAAGTAAAAATTTTTGATTTTCCCAAACACAAATGTAAAAATCACTATTTTTATACTTTTGGTTAAGGAAACTATTTTAAACTATTTTAAAAACATTATTCCAATAAATTTTACATATAAACTGACTATACTCAAATATAAAAAAAACATATATGTAATAAAAATATTCATACAAACTCTATGAAATGCGTACAACATTCAGAAGTTTTATTTTTCCAATATTACACTACGTTCACACTGACAGCTAAATGCGCATTTAACGAAATGCGCATTAGCAATTTAGAATGTATGGCCGTATGCTCTTTGAAGGAGTAAAAGAGCCAAATATATATTTTGCATTTTGTAAATGCGGATTAAGCTCTCAGTGTGAACGTAGTATTATTTTACGTCTAAAATGTGACCATAACATTTTTAAAGCTCATAATATGTTGGTTCAACACAGGCAAGTATTTCAAAAAGTAGTAGTCAAATGTATCTTTATTGGTTTGTACTATGAAAAAGTATGATATTCCGGCAACTGCGTGATTTTTATGTCCTTATAAATTTGCTCTTTTGCTCTCCTCTTCAAAAAAGAGTATACATTCTTGTGAGTAGACGTCATATATCTGGACAACCTTATAATAATTGAATAATGGGTACAACATGTTGTGTCTCTGATCAGGTATCAGTTTAAGTTCCTTTTTTATTATTTCTGTGAACACAATTGTTTTAAAAGTGATCAAATAGGGGAAAAATTGTGTTTTCTCGTTATATTTTGCGTTATTTATTTAATTTGTTATAAAAGCACACTTATTCTAAAAACCCAAATTTTTAACTGAAAATACTCAATACGTTGAGCAAATGTATCAAAATGTATCAAAAATATAAAGTGCGGTGAAAGACAGACATTATCCCATGTTGTGATTAGACACTGATATTTTTTTCGTTCAGCAGACACACACTAACCGGTTGCACAAAAGTTGTACCTGCTGAACGCAGCCAATAAAATTTGGCACTAATCAACAGTTGCTCTCTTCCTGTCAGAATTTTTTGACAGACCCGGGGCAATTTAAAGTGTGGTGAAAAATTCGCTTCCACCTAGTTTTCTTACACCATTTGCACAACCAAACTTTATAGAAATTCTTAGAGAGGGATATGTTGAGAGTTCACCACACCTAGCCTAACCTCTCAGTGTTGCCACAATTTTTTTTTTATTAATATGTAAAGTTGAAGTGTAAAATTTTGTTGTGCCGACTTTCATTGAATTTTTATAGCCATTTGTCTCGTTGGAAATGAAAAACAAAATCCACTTCTATTTCGTAGAATTTCACGTAGAGTAATAAAAAAAATTGATGTTTCTATCAGAGAAGTACACAAGCCTGCTTGAAATCTTTTTCAAGAACTTGCAGTGGCGGATCTACATAAGGACTGAAAGGTCTTTAGCCCCCTCCCCCAAGGAGCATTTTTTGTATGGAAAATACTGAAAATAATCCCTAAAAACCGTTTAAACCCCCTCCTCCCCCCTTGGACTACAAAGTTGATTGGTAATGGCTCTCAACTAGAAGCATGTGAAAGGTGAGAAGTAAAGTTAAAATGCAACACTCGGTTTTACAATATGTTATCAAGTTAGTTTTTTATTGCAATTTAAGATTGGTTTCGTAATGTTATTTTGAAAAAGTAAACAAAGAAATAAGTTATTTTTAAAATCCTAACAAGGACGTTATAATAATCAGGGATCGAATTTTATTGCCATAAAATCATAAAAAATTACCTTCAAAAAATTACCTTATGCCCTAAAAAAGCATTATAACTGCAGTAAAAAACCCATAAAAATTATCTAAACACTAAAATGTGAATATATTTTTAAATGTTTTTGGAATAATTTACTATTAGCTAAAATACATTTTCTTAACTTTTGGATCATATGTATTTATGGCTTCTAAATCCAAATATGAAAAAATTATTGGCCGCTCTCATCTGTTTTAGAAGTTATAGGGGGTCCAGTAATGAAAAAATGGACTCAAAACACTTGATAGTTTTCTCTTATTTGAATACAAAATTAAGCAAAATGTGTATTAGAAGAAAGGATATGCTGTTACCTTTGCAATGAGTATAAATCATTAAAAAAATGCATTACTTTTGAAGATACAACATTTTACATATTATGGACACTTTACGGTTCACCATTCTACGAAATAGTCAAAGCACGAAACATTTTTATAAAAAATCGTGCGCTTTTTTATTAAACTATCTTTAAAAATAAAAATCCAGGCATTATTTTTAAAGATAGAACATTTTACATATTATGCACAATTAACGGTTCACCCTTTTACGAAATAATCAAAACGCATGAATAAAGAAATAGTAGAAAAAAAAAAAAAAATTTTACATGAGAACACACCTGAGATAAGACATGGGAGAGATTGCAGGTAAGATTTCCAGAAATGTCGAAAAATCGCTGTCGCTTTTTTACTTCTATAGAAGACATTTTATGCTATCTGGAAAAGGTGAACGTTTTCCGTTTTTTCCATTTTCCATTTTTTTAACGGCACTTTTCCTGAGCAGTTTCCGACACAATAAAACTCCGATTTCCACCTGTGATGTTTGACCTGTCAAACTGTAGTACCACGGAAAATTAGACTGTTCCATTTTTTTTTTGTTTAGACTTTTCTTTTTATTATAAAATAACAAATAAATAAATAAACAAATCAAAGTAATGCACTGATTTTTATGGTTAATGAATCGTTGAATAGGTAAAAGCATAACCTTTCTTATCCATAACCTTAACGCTTACTTGTATAGGAAACTAAATAAAAAATCACAAGTTCATATGCCCATTTTCCCAACTATAACCATCTTTAATTTCTAAACTACTTCAGAGTGGCCTGACATTTTTTCACCACTAGCTCCAAATACATATATTGAAAAAAAAAACCATAAAAGAAGTTAATTTTAGCTAAAAGTAAATTATTTTACGCTCATATTTAAAAGATGAAATGTCATTTACATCCAAATTTATTTTTAGTTTTTATTTTTATTTTGTATTTGTAAATTTTAAATTTCAAAATTTTATAAAATTATACCCTTTATCATTGTTGAGAATCAATTTTCGAGCTTCTTCAACTGCTTTGACTTTAAAAAATATCAACATTTTTTTACTGCAAAAGAAAATGCTTTAATATGTTAAAATCCATAAAAATTACTTCTAAAAAACATAAAAATTTTAAGCTGCGGTACCTGGAGATAACGAACGATATTTTTCAATCATCAAAAAAATTGACAGGTCAGCAAACTCCGAGCAAAATCCCTGATAATCATATGTATTATTATGATAATTTCTTAACAGCAATTCCAAATAAACTTGGAGTACTAACTTAATTACTTATGTGACCGTAACAACCCTGGTTTTGGCCGACCTCATCAGCTCTCGCCAGGCGCCTCTGCTTTGCGCGCGCCTTCTCCAATCGGATACACCAAGTGCGGTTAGGGCTTCCTCAGCCTGGTCCATCCGTCGGTGGCACGGTCTCCCTCGTCGTCGTTGACCAGCGACCCTCGCCTCGAGCATGTTTTTCGCTGGAGCTTCGTCGTCCATACAATGGACATGACCCTGCCAGCGTAGCCGCTGCACAGTTATACGCCGAACTACGTCAATGTCTTCGTAGAGCTCATACAGCTCGTGGTTCATTCGGATGCGATAGTCATCGACGACTCGAACAGGATCGAAGATTTTGCGAAGAACTTTTCTCTCGAACACCCCCAGAGCGGCTGCGTCAGTTTGCGAAACTACCCATGCCTCAGAGCCATAAAGCAGCACAGGTAGATCGAGCGTCTAGTAGAGTGTTAGTTTTGTCGATCGAGAGAGGGCTCTGGAACTTAGTTGCTTACTGAGCCCGTAGTAGCACCTATTAGCAATTATTGTTCTTCGCTTTATCTCCAGGCTGATTTCGTTGTTGGTATTAATGGCAGTGCCAAGGTATACGAACTCCTTGACTACTTCAAAGTTATAGCTGCCGGATGAAACGTGGGAGTCTAGACGCCGCGCTCCCTTGTTTGTAGACAGCAAATACTTTGTTTTACCCTCATTTATCGTCAAACCCACTTTGGCTGATTCCTTTTCGATAGCGGCGAAAGCAGCGGAAACATCTCTCTTGGTTCTGCCGACAATATCAATATCATCAGCGTACGCAAGGAGCTGGACAACTTTATAGAAAATGGTGCCATTGCGATGCACACCGGCCTTTCGTATGATCCCCTCCATGATGTAGACAGCAAATACTCCCTTGTTTGAAGACAGCAAATACTTTGTTTTACCCTCATTTATCGTCAAACCCACTTTGGCTGATTCCTTTTCGATAGCGGCGAAAGCAGCGGAAACATCTCTCTTGGTTCTGCCGACAATATCAATATCATCAGCGTACGCAAGGAGCTGGACACCTTTATAGAAAATGGTGCCATTGCGATGCACACCGGCCTTTCGTACGATCCCCTCCATGATGATGTTGAAGAGATCGCAAGACAGTGAAACCTCTTTCGGTATTGAAGGTTTCGGAGAGGTCATTTCCTACCTTGACGGAGCTGCGTGTGTTGCTCAACGTCATTCTGCAAAGCCTAATCAACTTTGCAGGTATACTGAACTCAGACATTGTTGCGTATAGGCAATCCCTTCTCGGACTATCGAACGCAGCTTTAAAATCGACAAAGAGATGGTGTGTGTCAATTTGATTTTCGTGGGTTTTCTCCAGGATTTGTCGTAGCGTGAAAATCTGGTCTATGGTGGACTTTCCAGGTCGAAAGCCCCACTGATAAGGTCCAATCAGTGTTTTTGTAATCGGCTTTAATCTTTCACACAGTACGCTTGAGAGAACCTTATATGCGATGGAAATAAGACCTATACCTCAATAACTTGCGCAGATTGTTGGGTCTCCTTTCTTAAGTATAGGGCACAGTACGCTGAGGTTCCAATCATCGGGCATGCTTTCTGCTAGCCATATTTTGCTGATGAGCTGATGCATGCGCCTTATCAATTCATCGCCGCCGGTTTTAAACAATTCAGCTGACAGGTCGTTAGCACCCGCTGCTTTATCGTTTTTGAGTCGTTGGATAGCAACTCGAACCTCTTCATGGCTAGGTGGTGATACTTCCACTCCGTCATCGTCGATCTCTCATCGATCTCATCGTCTCTCTACAAGTGGATGCTTCGGGCTTGAAACCTTTGGTTAGACGCTTAACCTGTTGATAGAATTTTCGTGCATCCTTCTTGCCCTGGTATACCTATAGTTCCTCACGCTCACGCTTTTCATGCTCTCTTTCTTGCGTCTGAAAAGGCGCCTCTCTTCCCTCCTCTTTTCGCGGTAGTTTTCTCGCACGGCTCACGTTGCAGCTGACTGCAGCGTTTATCTAATTTTTTAATTTATTTTTAGGATCAATCACTGAGTACTTGTTAAAATACAACTTCAAACTTGCTTAAGCTTGATAATTTTCAATCAAGTGTAACTATAACTTGAATACAAATAATCCCACGACAGCTTGCGACTTGCAAGTATGCTAGCTTACAAACAAACGGCTCGAAGACCCAAGTGAACAAAAACTTGATGCCTTCGGCAAAAAGCTTGAAAAGTTTGAAATTGTAGGCAAGTATCCAATTAAACAAGTATCCAAAAAATTCAATGAGCTTGTGTAGGAAAAGCTTAAGTGTATTAAGACTTTTACTCGTAAGAGTTTTGTGGACTCCGTGGTTGGCAGTTTTAGGGGGTAGCTGATTTCGGAATTGATGTAAAAATTTAAAATTTAAGATGGCGGATAGGATTGCTACCTAGATTTTTTTGTATTTTTGCGAATTCTTGTAACTTTGAAATTCTGACAACGGATTTGATTTCGAATCTAATGTCACAGTTTTAAAATTGAAGATAGAGGATAGGATTGCCATCTAAATTTTTATCACAGCATTGCCATCTATTAAAATGTCTTTTTAAGAGTTTTAAACATCATTTAACAGTGTTAGGGTGCTGCTGATTTCGAATCTGTCAGAATTTTAAGATTCAAAATGGTTTACAGGGTTACCACCTACATTTTTTACTCATACGAATTTGGTGCTGGCTCGAGCACTAGGCAAAAATGGGTCACTGAATCCGAATCGGTTGTCAGAATTTCAAAATTACGTAATTTTTCTATAATAAGATTGTCACCTAATAAAATGTCTTTTAAAGAGTTTAAACATCATTTTACAGTGTTAAGGGGTGGCTCAATTCGAATCTGATGACAGAATTTTAAAATTCAAAAGGGTTAATAGGATTGCCACCCCATTTTTTTGATTTTTACAAATTCGGTGCTGGCGCGAACATTAGGTAAAAGTGGGTCGCTGAATTCGAATCCATTGCCACAATTTCAAAATTATGTTATATATTAACGAAAGTTTTCCTATTTTGATGACGTTACTTTGTATGGGAGGTAGGCGTGGTTTTGATCCGATTTGGCCAAATATCATAGAGATGGTTCATATTATATACTAAAGCTTATGTGCAAAATTTCAAGAAATTTCTTTAATTTTTGTGGAGTTTTAAGAGATTTTTGCGTTTAAAATAAAGCCACTTTGAATGGGAAGTGGGCGTGGTTTTCATCCGATTTTACCATATATAATACAGATGGTTTATATTAAATATCAAAGCTTATGTGCAAAATTTGAAAACATTTCTTTAATTTTCTTAATTTTTTAACATTTCTTAATTTAACTTTGTGTTAAGTTAATTTAACTGATTTTTCCAAAATATATAGTCAGTATTAAGACTGAAGAGCAAAGCTCAACTGCCAAGTTTCAAGGCATTTCTTCAATTTTTGTGGATTTTAAAGACATTTTTCGGTTAATATAAAGTCACTTTGTATGGGAGGTAGGCGTGGTTTTCATCCGATTTGGCCTATTTTCGAACTTGGTCTTCCTTTTTTAAAAATAAACTTACATTTGGAATTTCATCGCGATAGCTTTAAAATTGCGGCCGTTAAATTTAAAATTAATCGTGTTGACAGACGGACAGACAGACGGACACACGGAAATCGACTCAGGAGATGATGCTGATCAAAAATATATATTTTTCTATGCCTGACACGCCTCTTTCTCGGCGTTACAAACGGAATGACAAAGTTAATATACTCCTTACGCAGTACGAGTTGGGGTATAAAAATACGCAAAACATGTATTTTTTTACGCTGAAACCCTTCTTCTTCTCTTAACCGGTGTGCTTGAGATTAATGGAAAGGTATTTTTACGTACAATTAAGTTTTGTGAAAAAACAAATGTCATTAATGGAATACTAGTGACAACGCTCCGAAAATCGGGTGTTACTTCGCATTGGAAATCACACTTTCTCATTCACATCAGAACGAGTTCGTGTCTTAAGTCTTTTTGCCATTTTTTTTAACTTTAAACGCTAATATCTGTGAAACGCTACCACTTTTTAAAAATATAATAATTTTCGGCTTACCTACACCTCAAGACATTTCTAATAATATATGAAGTGTTGCTGTAGCGTTAGTGGATTTGCTGGAATAAAGGGACCGCTGAAATAAGGGCAGGAATAAATATATAGAAGATTATTTAATAAAAATTAATTAATTTAATTAAAAACATATTTTTTTTATTTAAGAAAAATACAAGAATTTGCTTCTCTACACGCTTCATTTTGTACTTTATCGGATTTATTTTTATATAGCCTTACTCTTCGTGAAATTCTACGAAAAAGAAGTGGATTTTATTTTTCATTTCCATAAAATATACTTAAAAATTTAAGTATTGAAGGCGCAAAAAATTTTAACACTTCAACTTTTAAAATTAATAAAAAAAAATTTTTTTACGACATTGAGAAGTCATAACAGGTACGATGGACTCTCAACATGTCCCTCTTTAGGAATTTATTTACAGTTATTATAATTTGTTATAACTATATTTGTGTTACTTAAAAGAGAAATCTTATTGTACAATGAATTATCAGTTAAAAAAAAAAATAAAAAAAGGAATAAAATATCAAAGCAACCAATGAAAGTGACAAGAAGCCGAGGAAGGATAATGGACGCCGTCTGTTGAAGATCGGCAAGAATGATACTATTTTATTTAATTATCTCCCTGATTCTGGTTCCTGAAGAGCGGTTGGGTAGTGGAGAGAGAGGCCCTTAAGGCTCAGGAAGAACATGTGTCTGTGATCGGAGAGGAAATGCTCCTGAAGTTCTTTCCAAATCGTAACCCGATCAAAAATAAGTCAGAAGCAATGGTAACGCCTTCTTGTCTATTGTGAGTAATAAACGTTGGTTCATTTCAAACTATACGTACTTATAGACTACTATTAAGTAAATTAGATCGCGCTTTTTTGTCTCCGCGTAGGCAATCAGAAGCAGCAGATTACCTGATGGTGGTGACTCCGGATGGTCGTGAACTAGATACGCATAGGTAAACCAGAACTTAAGCGAATCCAGCTTAAATCTTACAACCACTAGATCTTGATCATATCGATTGTATACTAAAAATAAAGTACATACAAGTTTTCGCTAGTATGCAGGATCTTATAATACCTGATTCACAAGCGTAGATCAAATTCTAACCATCTGCTTTCAGCCCACAAACCTTGCTTTCATGAGTCCAAGGCTTTTGAATTAGGATTTCGTTTTCTCACCTTTTCTTTGGTCGCCTAGGAGTGGTGTATATTGATCTGGAGCAACTCGACCACTTTGAGGTGCTTCCTCACCGCACTTTTCTATGTTACAGTCTCCATTATCCATTAAAATTCTAAAATACTGCAAACTTCGACTCATCTACTTCACTTACTTCCAGTTCATGGCCGAGGATAAATAGCACTTCACCTCTCTTTGCGGTAACAAAGAAGAGTCGGCCAATAATTCTCCGTCATCGACTGTTGGTTCGGAAATTTCGAATTAAAATTCTCAGAAATTAAATTCATTTTCAAATTAAGTTCATGCGTCAATTTCAAAAAAATATGGAAATGGCAGAGAAATTTTTAAATTTTGCCAACTTTAATATCGTTCAACTATAAACATGGCCGGCCGCTGTTGTAAAAATTAATGTAGAATCCAAAATCACTGTTGCGTTCTTTAAAAAACTCTGTTAAATTTGTTTTTCAAATTTTTGCAGAAGTGCAGACGATATTTGTCTTGAATGTTATGCCTCTTAAAAGTGGTAAGTCTACTAAAAATTTTTGAATTTTAGCATTTTATAGTTTATTTGTCTTAAGCTGAAAATTAAAAAAAAAATTGAAAAATGTAGGAAAAAAATTTTCTAATTTGGCGGCAAATACATTGGTGTTAAAACAGCATTCAGGACTTTAAACGATTTTTGTTGAAAAAATTTCTGCATTAAAAACTCAAAATATAGAAACAGAAACAACAGAAATATAAGAAAAAACTAAGCAATCAAATACAAACACTTTTTCTATTTTCTCTTGATATATTAATCTATACTTACTACAATCTGCTGTTTAAATTTTAATAAACATTTTAAAATGCCACTTATTTAGTAAAACACAAATCGATAAATCATGTGTTTTCTTGCAGTTATGCACTGGACGGCATATCAGTAACTAAACTAAAGATTAGAGCAAATAAAGTAAAATTTAACACTCCTGACACGAAGCGGTGACAACATAAATTCTGTAAAAAAAAAAATTTCTATTATGTAAACTTTAAAAACTAAAAACATCAAAAACTCATTAGAATTTATATTGGCATTGCAAATCAATGCACATTCTTTTTATTATTCTTTCTTTTCGTTTTATTGTACATTGAATAACTGCAGGTTAGAGTGGGGACAAATGCTTTTCTATGAAAGAGAAGTGAGAAAATAAACTCTTGTTTTTTTTTTTTTTTAGACTTAACCAGCACTCAGGGGATGCCCCCTATAAATGCGAAAGCATTGTGTTGATTCGGAAGACGGGTGAAAGTTAGTTGGAGGGTGGAAAGATGGAGAAGTGTCGGTGAAGATTTGATTTAAATTTACACAGACTGAAACTGCCGGGAAACACGATTGCAGGGAGATTGTTCCACAATTTTACTGAGCGACCGAAGAACGAATTATCCCGGTAATGCGATGTTCTATTGGGCAAAGTTGCAATGGTAAAGGGATGGGCTTGGAGGGCAGCCCGAGTGGACCTAGGAAACACACGATCTGGTGGCGTCAGGCCATGTATCTCCCTTGAACACTTCCCTTGGTAGTACCTGTACAGAAGGCTTACGCAACCAACATTGCGGCAATGCCCAAGAGAGTTGAGAGAAGATGAAATATTTCCATCATCTATCAAACATATCGCACGTCTTTGAATCTGGTCCAGAAGCTTCAAATATGATCTTGAAGCCCCTGCCCAAATGTGCGAATTGTATTCCATTATGAGGCCTAATATATGAGGTATAGATCAAACGAAGATCAGATGAAGTGAAGTATTTCTTACACCGTTTTAAAAAACCAAGGCACTTGGCTGCTTCTTTTGACACATCAAAAATGTGATCATTCCACCGAAGATCTGCTTGTAACGAAATGCCTAGAACGTCAAGAGCATCTGACTCCGTAAGATCTACACCGTTCATATTGAGGGGAGCTAAGGGGCAATTGATTCGCTTGTTGGGATAACAACACTGGGTCTTGCAAGCATTAAACTCTACTCTATTAGCAAGACCCCACTCGGAGATTTTTCCCAAGTCATTATTAAGTGTGTCATTCATATGTTGCCTCTTCCTCTCAATCTCCAAAGAACTCGGGCGTTTTTTAAATGAATATGAATGGCAAATGCCGCTGTCATCCGCAAACGAATAAATTGGGTTGTGAGTCAACGACAGAAGGTCGTTGATAAAAACCAGGAACAAAGTTGGCGATAGAACTGAGCCCTGCGGTACACCTGCATTGATGGCGTGCTCTCTGGACGATATGCCATCGACTACAATATGGATCGTTCTATTCATCAGAAAGCACGTGATCCACCGAGCAAAGTTACCACTGACACCATATGCAATTAGTTTAGACACGAGCGCTTTATGCCACACTCGGTCAAATGCCTTAGAAATATCCAGAGCAACAACTCTGCTCTCACCGAATAAGTGAACGCATTGGTTCCATTTTTCAGTTAGGAACGCCATGAGATCACCAGTGGAGCGGGCCCTACGAAAACCATATTGACGGTCACTAAGCAATTCATTGTACTCCAGATAGTTCATAAGGTTGAAGTTAATTACGCTCTCCATAACTTTGGCGAGCGAAGAGCATATCGATATGGGTCGGTAGTTTGCAGGGTTCGTGGTATCGCCCTTTTTTTTGGTACCGGCTGGACCCTTGAGACCTTCCAACAAGATGGAAATATTCCTGTCCTGTAGGAGATGTTAAACAGGTTACGCAAAGGCCGAGCCGCCAGACTAGAAGCACACGCTTTAAGCACAAGTGGTGGTATGCCATCCGAACCAGAGGCTTTATTTATGTTGAGGCTTGCAAGGACTTTTTTAACTGCTCTCGTACGAAAATATATCTTCTGCATTACAGAAGACGTTTCTTCAACGGAAGGTAGTGGCTGATTGCTTACTGGGATTGTGGAGCTATGTGCAAACAATCCGGCCAACAGGTTCGCTTTATCAGCCGAGTCCGTGAAGATTTGATCATCTTTTAAAAGAGTTGGAATAGTCGATGACGTCTGATTCTTTACTCTTTTAACAAATGACCAAAAGTTGTTGCTCCCTTTGGGGCAGAGAGAACCTGTTCTCTGATGCGAGTTTCGTGAAGAAACTTTTCGCGTTTTAAAATTGCATTACAGCGATTCCTAGCCTCAATGCGATGTATTTTCGTATCGGCATTCTTATCAGAGCGCCAATTCTGAAAGGCTCCCTCTTTGGACCTGACTGCAATCCTGCAAGTCTCATTAAACCTAAGACTTAATCTAATTAAAACTAAAGCTATGTTTATTGACAGACGTAAAAGCTTCGAGGAACGCCCTCCACTTTTTCTCAATAACTCCTCTATTGAGTATGTCGAAAACTTTAAAAATCTAGGAGTATATGTAAATAATAATTTTACGAGGAACACTCACATCAACAGAGTAGTTGGAAAAGTTTACAGTGCTCTGCGTGGTCTGAGTCCTACGTCTAAGTATCTGTCTACCGAAGTATATCTTAGACTCGTGAAGTTCTTCATTTTGCCAATAATTATGTATAGCTGAGAGCTCTTTTCGAATATGGACCAGGAGTCAAACCGGAAACTAACGGTAGCCTACAATAGTTGCGTAAGATTCATATTTAACTTAAACAGACAAACTCATATCTCCGCCTTTACAAATCAGATAACAGTTTGCTCGTTGAGCAGCTTTTTAGATTATCGCACCATATTAATGCTCTAAAATATAATTAAAACTAAGGCACCAAATTATCTATTTGAAATAGTAAGATTCGCTAGATCGCAAAGAAATGCGCAACTATCTTACCATCTCATAAATATGTAACTACCTCCCGTCATTTTTTTGTTCATGCGATAAATTTGTGGAACACGCTTCACACCAAGTTAAAACGGCTCGATAACGCAAACACTTTCAAACATGAACTTTTTCTTCACCTTTCTAGATCTCAATAACTTTTTTCCAGTTTCTACTACATTTTCTTTAATCTTAAACTTAGCTTATGCCAATGTTCAAATCATTGGTACTTAATTATTTTTCTTATATTTAATTTGATATTCTATTACTATTATTTTATTTTAAATCATATTTGTTATTAAATCATTATTTTTAAATCATATTTGTATTCACTTTATTGATGTTATTTAATGTTTGTACAACTTAAAAAAGAGAAATCTTATTTGTACCATGTATACCTATCTAAATAAATATATAAATAAATAAAAAAAAAAACCATGAGTGGTCTTTTGGTTTGATGCTTCTCATCTTATTGGGGATGAAAGACCGCATACCCAATAAGATAATTTCTTGCACCATAACAGCCGCGGCATTCACATTTCTGTCAGCGAAACATAATTTCCAATTGAAGTTGCGATAAAAGTTATTTAGCGCAGTCCAATTTGCTCTTCCATAAAACCATGCAGTCCTTTTCGGGGCTTCAGGCGTAGAAGTGCGAAGGTTAGAATATGGAAAAACAGCGGAGATGTTGCAATGGTCCGAATTACCAAGAGGTGCGTTGACACGTTGTAAATATTAAACCATAAAATTTGCCTTAACTTCAAATGCCTTATTTCTTATATACTGAATATATTGCTCATATTTTACAACAGTATTTTTTTAGTTTATTTTTGTGCCTATTTTTGAGAGAAACGACTGGAAAAAGCAGGGATAAATCATGGTAATCATGTGTTAGTGAGTTAGACACTTTCCCCCTCAAAATGATAAATTAATATTCCCCCGCTCTTGTAAAAATCAGCTGATAGTGTATTGGAATGAAAATAAATTTTGTTAAATTCGTGTTATTTGTGCATGTAAACAAGACTTCACGCCACGATGTGTCTTTGAGTCACTATTCAATTTCAAACCAATATAAATGATTTAAGACTGGTTTGAAAACAAAATAAGTTAAATGTATTTAATTATTGGTCACTCTGTTTCTGTAATAATAAACTGTTACTCAGATAGCGCGACAGGAAAAGGGTTAAGAAAGTGTCTTCTTCTTTTGATGGCTATTATCAGTTGAGGCATTGAACATTCTTTCATGGCATTCGATATGTTCTTGAAGTAGACGATTTGAATGCAAGACAATTTGCATTCTGCCCAAAGCTTCATGTCGGTGGCACCTTCCAGCGCACGTTGTTGATAAAATGTCAAAACCATTTAATGGCGAACTTGGCAAATGGGCGAAGACAACTGCAATATTTTTTTGTCAACATAACACGCACAATTAATTGCATTAAATATTAATTTATAGTTAATTCACACAATAAACTATAAAAACTATAGCACATCATCATCTAGCAACTCAAACAAATAAAACAATATGCCAACTATCAACAGTTCCGCTCTTGCGCTCACAATTTTTTGACAGAAAGAAAGAAATTCAGGGTGTTGTGAAAGAACACCATGGGATAAATCTGAGCTTTCAAAATAAAATTTTTGAGTGTATTGATCTATATATCTCAAAGCTCTTTTTAACCCTGGATTACCAATCATATATCTAATACGTTAAAACCAATCCCGAGAAACAATTTCATATTTTGTGTCTATCAAGTATCAGATATGTGTCCGGTGCACGTGTCGGACATTTACCGATAGAAGTGCTAGTTCTTTCTAGTAATCGGGCACTCGTCGATTGGTCGTTGGTCGTTTTGGGGCTTTTTTCGGTAAATTTAAAAAAAAAATGTGAATAAAATATCGAGCAAATTTCTGTTAAAACCTAGGACAATTTTCTGGTACATTACAGTTAAGGGGTTACATGACATTGGCAGTTTTTTGAAATCGATTTAATTTTTTTTTTAATAATTTTGTATTTTAGAAAATATTCTTTTTTCTAAAAAGATAAGAAAAGATTCTAAGAAAAAAATTTCATGGAAAAATTTTTACGGGTTCAAAAGTTACAGCCGGATTAGTGAGAGAGCATTTTTAATTTTTGCGCTACATACGTACGGCAGCTGGTATATACTTGTTTTACTTGCTACCTGACTTTTGCTGGTTGTTATTTCGTACCTACCATGATACAATGATAAGGTAGGGCCGCAGCGCTGAGTGCTCTCACGCGTCAACGAAGAGTGGATAATGAGAAGCAACATATATGTCAAAACGACGAATTTCGTAGAAATTGCAAATGAAGAAAATATTTTATGTTTCCAAGTTGCAAACAGTGCGGTCGCGAGTGTTAAACTTGTGCTAATTTGAGTGAAAATATTATAAAAAAAGTGTAATAAAAACTATTAAATGTGAAAGAAGTCTTAAAATTGCAAAAAAACCTGTAACAGTTTTAACCTAAAAATAACTGCGAAACGTGAGCATAAAGAAATTCGCGATGAACAGCTGATTTTGACATCAATGTAATTTTATTCTGCTTTCTACTCCATTCCTCTCCGTGATGACCTTACCTTATAATTCTGCCATGGCACCTACTTGAAGGGTGGGTTTTTTTTTTGTTTTTTTTAATTTCTTTATATATCTTTATATTTATAACTCATATAGTGGAATTTTTATTTTATATGCTCAGTTATTTGGCATCTTTTGCAGCGTGAAGTCGTGGTTTTTTTGTGGAAAATATTGAAAATTTTAAAAATGAAGCGTCGTTCTTTAGATCGAAAAGGCAAAAGAGGTTTTTTACTTACAATGATGGCGATTATAGTTATTTGCAAATGTTTCAACTACTTGGTATCACCATAGGAGCTACAGCATTGAATTTTTCCAAAGGAAATGATGCAAATCGTTTGAAATGCGCCAGAGTGAAGGCATATGAAGCTTCAAAAGAAGCCCGAATTGCTAAACGATTGCAAAAAACTTTAAGAAACAGCACAACACAAGATAACGAAGGCATACAGTACGAAGTAGGCATGGCAGATTGAAGGTAACCTTTTTTTCTTTGTTCACAAACTTTGAACGCTTTTATCTCGAAAACATGTTTTTCGTACTGGTTGCGGCACTAGCGGGTTCATTTTTTGACGAAATTTTTTTTGTTTTGTATTTTTTTAAACTTGATTCGCTATCGTATGACACCAGCTTTATTTTTAAAATTTTTTTTTGATTTTTTATGAATTTTTAAAGCCAATATTTTTTTTCGAAAAAACACACTTTCAAATTTGGAACATCACCAAAAATTGAACATAAATTTTAAAAAAAGCTCGTGTCATACCATAACCAATTTTGTTAAGATTTAAAAAAGTCATTTTTTTTCCAGATCGGACAATTTTTGGAACTCCCAGCGCTGCAACCACGAGGCCCTGTTTTTTTCCCTGCCGCCAGTTTAGAGCTCTATAAAACCATCTTGCAGTGAAAAATATATTTTTTTGAATTTTTTTTCTTGTAATTTGTTCAATTCTCTCTAATTTTGGAAAAATGTTTGTTTTTGACTGAGTTATGAATTTTTAAAACAAGGTCTGTTGTTTTCTCTGCCGCGAATGTCATGTCCCGCCTTAAGACTTATGCCAGTTAGTTACTGAGTTTTTCGTTACTGCTCGTAGGTTTACTTTTAAAAATGTGTCCGAAACTCGTGACTTTTGTGCCTGAGTTCTTTGCTACGGCACAAATTGTTTCTCGGGAATGTTTGTCGATTCGACTAACACGCTTCAAAACTCGTCCTTGAGGAGCTGGTGGTACATAAAGTACATAAAAACCTGTTGAATATAGACAAACTAGAATTAATTTTACTAATAGTAAAAATCATAAAAATAATTTGACTAGAAATAAAAAAATAAAATAAATAAAATAAAATATTAGTGTTCGATTTTTATTATATTTTGACATATTATTATAGGCTCTTTGGTGGCGGCCGTGGCGCAGTGGATAGAGTGTGTGGCCCATACGCCAGAGAACCCTGGTTCAAATCCCACCTGACACAGACATTTTTTCAATTAAATTAATTATTCTGTTCGGTCGTCACCTCTCTGCAGGCCATGGCAAACCTCAGAGAGTAAAAACTGCCATGATAAGCTTCTTGAGGACATAAGCCGTTCAGAGTCGGCATAAAACATGTAGGTCCAGTTCTCGATCATTTGTGTTCAAACATTTCACAACACGATTGCTCATTAGAAGCTCGGTCAAAGTCCTTTCAAGGGCTGAAATGGCCATTTCGTATTTTTTTTTATTTTTATTTTTATTATTGGTTCTTTATAAGTTGTTAGCAGAAATGAAAGCTATGTTAGGCGTTTCGATCCAGGTGATCCAGGGTTAATTATTGACTTTATTTACTATTGACTGGTGATTAAAAGGTTACAAAGGCACAAGAGATCTGCACAACATCCTCTTCCAGGAATATGCTATGTACACTAGGGTATCCCAAAAAGTCAAAGTTGTCCTTTTTTTATGTGGTACCCCCTCAATTTTTTCGTATAATATTGAAATAAATGTAAAAAATATTTGGTGTATTAAGGACCACGGGAACCCGTGCCGACTTGCATCGTTACATGTCAGTACTTAGTTATATGGGAAAAAAGTGCTCATTTTTTAAAAAAACCTAAATAACTTTTGTATTAGTGTAAATTTTGAACAAGCTGGTTCAATGTTCGTTTTCAATTTAAGTTTTCTTTAAAATAAGCTATCAAACATGAAAATTAGACGAAAACCACCAGAGTTGTGATTTTTTCTTTTCGAAAAAACTCCTTTTTGTTCTTGTTGTATTAAAAAAAATAAAAAAAATCTAAATTTGAAAAAATTTCAATGCAATCTTGTGGAAATATTTTCTTAAACTATGATATGATTGATACAAAAAAATTGCGTAATTATGTTGAATAACCTGGACGGTATGAAATTTTTTGCTAGAACTATACCTTTTTGAAGTTCGGCGTATAGCAGCGACTACGCTGGCTGGGTCATGTCCATCGTATGGACGACGAAGCTCCAGCTAAAAAGGTGCTCGAGGCGAGGGTCGCTGGTCAACGACGACGAGGGAGACCATGCCTCCGATGGATGGACCAGGCTGAGGAAGCCCTAACCGCACTTGGTGTATCCGATTGGAGAAGGCGCGCGCAAAGCAGAGGCTCCTGGCGAGAGCTGATGAGGTCGGTCGAAACTCGGACACGGGTTGTTACGGCCACCTAAGTAAGTAAGTATTTACCTTTTAGAAAATTTCGAGTTTGAGTATTTTTACAAAAAATATTCGCAAAAAATCCAAAAATGCAAAATAAGAAAAAAAAAACAAAGCGGATAATTTAAACATAGTCGTGAGCTATTTTCTGCAAGAAATTAAAATACCGAAATTCGGAAATAAATGTTATACTTATTAAAACTTGACTTTTTTTCAAAAATACTTAAAGACCCCTTTTCTAGCATTTCGATCTCAAAAAAAAAACAAAACATAAAAATTCGAAAAACATATATTCTCACTGGGAGCACCTTCAATAATTCTAAGAAAATATTTCTAATTGTTAGTCAAAAAAATTTTTTAGTTCCAGGGTTGCCAACACACCGTTTTTCCTATTCCATTTTTTTAGGTTGGGTTTAGGTATTTTAACGAAAAACTTCCCAAAAGTCAAAAAATCCTTTCATTTTTAACACCTATGCCCTAATTTCACTCCTCGTAAGAAAAATTTAAAACGAACGGTTATTCATCATAATTACGCAATTTGTTTTGTAACTACATTTGGTATAAGTTGAGAAAACATTTCCGCAATATTTCATAAAAATTTTTTCAAATTGGGATTTATTAGATTTTTTTTTAATACAACAAGAACAAAATGGAGTTTTTTCGAAAAGTAAAAAATCACAACTCTGGATCAGTGTTACCGTTTGGCTATTTTATTTTCAACGGTCAGTTTTTGGCTATTTGGTCATTTTATTTTTCATTTGGCTATTTTTTTTATTCGGGTATATTTTTTTTTGATTTTTTTTTTATTTTGAAGTAAATTAATTTTTTTTGTCCTTACCTAAATGATTTAAAATTTTTTCGCGATGGTGAAATTTTCCTTCATGTGAACCAATAATGTCAATCGTGCAGCACAACGCAATAAGGCTGTGTTCAAAATTGCAACTAATTCAGAAACACTGCACAAAAAAAGCTGCCTACACTGACTACACTAAGCCGACTTTCTTTGACATTTGTAGTGAAGACAGTGTGAACAACTCCTTTTGCTGAACTAGTTGCAATTTTGAACACAGCCAAAATTACAATATACAAAATATACAAAAGAGAATATACAAAAATTCTCCTAAGACTGTTTTATCGGACTTAGAAATATGCATTTTTTCCTTAATGTCACATTTCCCAAATTTATTCAGTTGCAACCATGAAACCATTGTTATAGAGTTTAAATTGTTTTAGTTGTCGAAAGATGATAATTTTAAAAATTAATTTTGGATTAAAGTGAGTAAATTAAAAAACCAAATGGAAGAATTTGCATGTAAAGGGCTTTTAGATTATGTAATAAACTTATTATCATTAGCTCACAGCTCTGCTGCAGCAGAACGGGAGTTTTCTCAATTATCTCTTGTTAAAACTAATCACGGAAATAAACTTGAAATCAATACTATAAATAGCATTATGCTTGCACCAAAGAAACAATACCATTAATTTGTTTTGTCTTTCAAATAATTTTAAGCAAATATAATATATTTTATATGTACAGTCAAAGGCTAAAGATTAAATACAGTTTTCAGATTTGCATACTCACAATTTTAGTGAAATGCTTACTTTTCTTTAAACTGAAAATCTGAAGGCTGTATTTAAACTTTAGTCTTTGACTATACGTTTAAAATGTGCTGTAATAGTTTCTTAACATATTTTTATTTGCAATTTGCAGATATATTTGCAATTGGTAAGTATTAATATAAATAAAAACTTATGTTTTTGTTTTTTTTTTTAAATACATAAATAAATATTTTGGCTATTTTTTATGTTTTGGCTATTTTTATTTTGTGTTTTGGCTAAAAAAAAAACAATTTACACCGGCAACACTGCTCTGGATGTTTTCGTATAATTTTCATGTTTGATAGCTTATTTTAAAGAAAAATTAAGCCAGCAATACACGAACATTTTTTTGGCGGTCAAAATTTTGAAACATTGATAAATTACTTCAGGAACATCTTGAAAATATTCTTTTAAAATTTTAAAGCGAAATTCGAAGCTGTTTGAAAGTTATAGCCGTCGAACGGTTGGTAGCGCACTGGAGGTTTTTGTACACTTACTTTCATATACGTCTTCTTTCTCTGTAGCTGTTTACTTAATCTTTTGCTAAGTATGTATATATTTAGGTTTGTGCATGTCAGAATTATAATGTAGCTGTATGGCGCTGGAATTGCAGATTAAGTTACGGACTTGACAAGTTACAATAAAATCTACAATTTTACTTCTTCAGAAGTTTGAACATGTTTTTCTCAAAACTGCATTTTTATAAATGGCGTGCATTATAACTCACACAAATTTCAACCAATCAAATCGAAATTTGGCACACATATACTTGACAATATTACCGAAAATATGGCAGAGCGTGATTTTTGAAAACATAAAAAATTTTATGAAAAAAAAGTTTAGATGTGTTTTCAAAAATGTTACGATTCTAGTTTTTTAACGCCAATTTTGGGAATTTTTTTTTTCGAAAATCTGGATCTGGCATATTGAAGAGACTGTAACTTATATATAAAAAAAATGTTTGCTTTGTTTCATATGAATAACGTCGACGCTAGGATGCACGCCAATTCTGAGATCAATCTTTACACTTTACACTATAACTAATATATATATATACTCTTTTCAGTCATAAAATTTTTTTTGTATCCTTAAAACATGCCTCATTATTCCGTTAAACTTTCAAATAAATCGCTTCAATAATTTACTCTTAAGAAATTTTTATTTTTGAGCCTTGATTTCATGTATTGCTGGCCTTAAATAAAAAAAACTAACTGCGAACCAGATTTTTGAAAATTTACACTTTTACAAAAGTTACTTTCCCATATAATCAAGCACTGACATGTACCGACGCAAGCCGGCACGGGTTCCCGTGGTCCTAGGTACACCAAATTTTTTTTACATTTATTTCAACATCATACGAAAATATTGAGGGGGTAGCACATAAAAAAAGAATAACTTCGACTTTTTTGGGACACCCTAATGTACGCTTTTGTAAAAATACTGTTGTACTGATTGATCTAACTGATAGTCCAACAAATAATCTGTCGGCGTCTCGTCCAACCATGTCATCATTTCCGTTTATCAAGTTTCACAGTTTGCACTGCTTTACCGCCTTATTGACGCATTTAGTTAGTTTTAGTAAACAAATAAATTTACTTTATTGTCAAGATATCGCTCTGTTTAAGACATGATCTGAATATAAAGTCAACGAGAACTTTCCTTAAAAGTCGATGACCCAATAATCAATTCAAAAATATCAAAGAAGATAAGGAATAATATTTCATACACAATAAAATTGCATAAATTTTAAACCAACCATAAACGTTTTCTCACGTGTTGTTATCATTAACTTTGCACCGAATCACAGACACCATTTATATTAATTTTAGGAGTTAAAAAAATTGGCATTCGGAACGCATGCGTAGCTCTGCTTAGATACCAATTTTTAAATGTAACGTTTTTTGCATTTTTGTGTAAATTCATATCTGTAGACTCTGGGTAGTTAAGCCTAAACATAACTATTGGAAAAATTATTCCTGAGGACACAAGGACACTTGATAGCTATTTTCCTGGCTGAAGTAAATATTTTTAGCTTTATAGCTATTTTAATAAAAAATGAATAAAGCAAAAAGCACAAAAACATCCAGACATTAACTTCATCACTTCCATTCTTTCACATCACTAAAATTCCTATAGATCGAAACAATACTGAATCCGTAAGGCGAAACACTGTGACTGGAATGTTTGTTTTGAATACAGATTTTTATATCTATTTATATGTTTATCAATTAAAGTCTGTTTTATCCAATGCACACGACTCTCTCTATATAAAATAAAAAGTAATTATTAAAGCTTACCCAGATGTTGCCATATCTTTCTCATATTTTGCCCTAAAGTAGTATTACAATTATGTGGAGAAAAAAAATGAATGTATAATCTTAACTCTTAATACCAACGATCATAAATAAAAGCGTTCAAGATTAGCAATTAATTTGAACAAGTTTACAATCCAAACACATTCTCTCACTGGCTCTTACTTGTTCTCTCAACCAAGTTAATCATGCTTTGGCTAAATTCCTAAACAATTTTTGCTTAAATTTTGCTTAAGTTGAATGAACCATTTTCCATTTCCACATACGAGTATGTCAGCTTCATCATTTGCCAAAAATGGGTAGTGAATTTAAAGCTCATCGCCCAAGTGTTGGGGCCAGAGAAAAGGTGAGACCAGTCATCGTATGTTTGTGTGTTTTTGTATGAAAGTGTGTGTACCTACTATAGTGACAAGCAGTGTTGTCACTTTATCATAATTGTGGTAGATCTATCATTTTTCTGACATTTTTGGATTCTACCACTTTAACCAACCCCTATTTACAACTATCCAAATCCTACCACTATAACGTAATCTTTTTTACGTAATAATTCGACTTCGTAAAAGTTTATTACTTTGAATGATCAGCTTTTAAAACTAGATGTAGGACTATTTTTGGAACATAAATGTTTAACACTGCGCAACACGAAAAAGATACTCAAATGGCCTCAACGGAAAATGAAAGAAGGTGATTAGACTAACAAAACCCTCTATGTATATAATATTGGAAATGGAATAATAATATTGGATTGAAAATTGGATTGTGAAAAGCCTTTACTTGGAAAAATAGAAAAAAAATATGCTATTAAGTGTTTGTTAGTTTTTTGTTGTTAAGGAATTGTGTGCACTGTCTAAGAACTTGCATATTGTAAGTCAGTAATTTTGGAACCTGAAATAATGATTCGTTTAGTACAAGCTAGCGGGACAAAATTATTTTTTCATGTTTTTTATTGCTTAACGCACAAAAAAAATTAGAGGATAATGTTTAATTTCATATCCGAAGCAAAGAAATTCTACCTAGAATAACCTCTAACCTACGATTCCAGGGCAGTAAATCACAAAAAAATACCGTTTTATGCTAATTGAACAAATCCTAATTAAAAATTCAAAAATTTTCCAGATTCCATGCTTTTTAAAATTTTTTTTTTTAAAACTAATATTTTCAATCGTTTTTTTTTTTGTGTAATTTTATTCACCCAATTTTTGTTACTAGAGTACGCCTTTTTTCGAAATTCGACCTTTGCGCCATACCACCAGCAAGCGACGCCGGGTATCCAAGCTGGTATTTTTTTTTTAAAACTATCCGGTGCACTCCTTCTCCCTACTCTTATTCATTAAAACCAAAACAAAAAAAAAATCATCAAAATCGGTTAAGAAACAGCCTGAATGCCATACCACCCACTAGAAACGCTAGCATTTTTCTTTAAAAATTCGTCGGTGTTTCTTCCTACTCTCAATCATTAAAAAAAAAACATCAAAATCGGTTGTGAAACACAGGAGAAAATGGTACTGAACTGTTTTTTGCACTCTTGTTTGTTAAATCTTGATCAAACTTATTTAGGTACTTGACACAATAAATGTAACGATAATTACTAATTTTCGTTGTTTTATTTATAAAAGGTTTTGAAATATTTCAAACTTTTAGAAGCGATTGTATGGGAGGTACCACACCTCTTTATGATATCTTCATATGAGTAAATTTAAAGTCTTAAGAAGGTCCCAAAATAGCAGAATACCAATTTAGTGAAGATACATTAAGATTGGGATTTTTGGCCAACGCTCCCATACAAGCGGCCCCAGTGTAGCGACGAACATTCCCATGACATTCTAGGTCGGTGTGCTGAATGTCTTTACCGTACTTTTGAATTGTATGTTCTTATTGTAATAAAACTTTTATATAAAAGATTTTGTTTTTAACCTTACTTATAGTTTTTCCGTTTACTGACAAGAGGCATGCACATTTTTTTATTGAATTAAATTTTTTAGATTTCGCATGAAATCAAATAAATTATTGACTCATTTGTGTTTTCCGTTTACTTAGAAGGAAATTCTTAATTTTAGTGCTCCATAACAATTGCATTATCATCATTTAATACTAGTGTATATTCTAAATAAAAAAATATACCTATTCACATTACATAGGTATGTTCACAATAGTTTTTAATTTTTCTTTTGGCTACAATTTTTTACGCATTTTTTTTTAAAAGCCCTCAAAAATTTTTTACAGCTACTTTTGTCCAAAACGTTTAGGCCTTTCTTATTTAATTAATTTTTTTGAAAAAACTCGAAGTCAGACCCTCATATTAGTTTTTTCAATTTTTTTTTACTGCTTCATTTGCGCACATTTTTTTCACAAAAAATTAGGTAAAATGTCCCTTAAGTTGGAAAATTGCCAAAACAGCCCTAAAAATCAATATGTTTCACTGAAAAAATAATCTTGTTAGGCTTTTTAAGTAGTGTAGACACGTTCAGATCACATAAGTATGTTCACAAGAGTTGTTAAATTTTTTTTTGGCTACAATTTTGTAGAAAATAGTATAGGAAAAACTTGGGTTCCCTTCAAGTAGGGGAGACCGGGGCTGGTTCTGACAGGGGTAAGTTGTTACAGTGGCAACAGCGGCGAAACAGAGAACGGTATAGTGACGGAGGAAAGGGATAAATAACGCCGCCAATATCGGCTTACGTTGCGCGAGAGCCAGTGATGCTAGATTTTTGTGAGAGGAGCATTTGCGTGTCGCCAATAAAACCACAGGTTTGTAAAATTTTCGACTTTTAGTAATATATAATCTATAATACACCCTAATGCTTCCTTTTTATGATGAAACTACGTTTCTTCAGGTATATTCATTTGCGTTTTTACTACTTAACCTCAAAAGATCAATTTTGACGATAGGGCTAAAAGAGGCATTTGCTCGGGGCAGGTTGTGACTTGTAGGATCTGTTGATTATTTAAATTCTGAAATAATTTATTTTTATTTTCATTTTTATTTTTGAAAAAAATTAAGTTTAATTGCTTGCTTCTAAGTTTTTGTTCAATAAAGAAGTTTATTATCTTCTTATAGGCGAGAAATAATCCACATTTTGTTTTCATAGCTATAAAATTTTTTAATTTTGTTCAAAATTTGTTTCATTCTAAGATTTATTTTAATAAGACAAAAATTTGCTTTGTACATATAATTAAATGTTCTTAATTAAAGAAACGCAACTGTCTGCGATGGTTGTTCCAAATAAAAAGTTTTTTATTACGTTTATTTTTGTTTGCAGCATCTTGCCCCATGTAATGTAACAATCAGTCCCTGGTGCGGGGTTAAAAGTGACTGGCCTCTTTTCTCGGAATTCATTAATTTATGTCTAAATTAATCATTTAGTACATAAAAAATATTTTAAATTTAAATACTGAATAGCTACTTAATCAAACACGTCTATCCTCAGGTAAAACAATCAAACAAATAAAAAAATATGACTCTTCCCTGTCCTGCCCTAATGCAAAAAAAAAAGCGAAAAAAATCTAAATTTTTCGTAATTCAAATAAAAAAAGAAATATTGCAACAAATAAATATTTGAGTATGTTTTGTTTTTGTTTATTAGACTGTTAGCTATAACTTTGCCAAAGACAGTAAGCCGATATCCCCATTTATGACGGAGCTGTTGAACAAAAACTGATGGTACCATTTTTTGGCAAAATCACTTAGTTCCACAATATTAAATGGGCCTTAAAAAAAAAAACGGTCGCCAAACTCGCGAAACCTGGGTAGGGTCTTACTCACCTCTGATCATACTATCAAACCTACTGTTGCATAGTGTTATGAGCTTCTCGTATGATGCAGCAAAAGTTGTATCTAACTTCTGTAGGGAGACAAAAATCTACAACCCTTTTTCTAAATCTACCACTCTTCTCAGACTCAATCTACCACAATTCAAAATTTACAAGTGACATCACTGGTGACAAGGTGTACGAAAAGTAACCGAATTACAAAACAACAACTTCTCAACTACGAACGAAGTCGATGCCAGCAACGGCTACGGCAGCGTCGATAGCATTGTTCAGAAAAAGTTTCAGTTGTGCGAAATTTGCTGTGTATAAAAACAAAGTCTCGTAGTAGCTTAAACTTCAGTTGATCGTTGTAAGCGCATTTGAGCGTATATTGTGGTTTTAAAAAACATTAACGGTTATGAAGTCTACATAAAGTATAAAAGAGATCAAAACATTGCGTGTGAGGAAGATAGTAAATAAAATACCCTTTTTAAGGTGCAAAAAAGAAATAAAAAAATATTCCACTCTTAATGCAGAAAAAAATATTAAAATAATTAATAAAAATATAAAAAGGTGAAAAACCTTTATTAAATAAAAGTATGTGTAAACTTATGTGAAAACATCATAAAATTCTCAAATGCTGCCCGTTTAAGTGTTATTCAACATTAACTTTCGATTTTCATTAATACAATATTTACAATTTTTTCCGCAGTTAAAAAGTTTACTATTCAATACATTGCAGTGCATCCATATTTTTGCACGCTACACTTGGACGACCATTAAGTTCATTCGTCCAAACATCAAGTTTAAAAAATAATCGATCATGCAGACCGTTATCAAGTAAGTTTTATTTATCCATATTTCTGTAGAATTCTCACCTCAGTTTTTTTTATATTATATTGTATAATGTATTAGCAAAGTAAACGCACGCGAGCGAACATGGGTGAATTGCTTCAGTTGTTATTGTAACTGAAAAGGAGTTTAAGGTTTCTTAGTTTTTAAGTGATTTAACTTTTTTCGAAATACATTTAAAGACTATTACAAGAAAATAAAACAATTTAATTATTGATTTTTTATTGCAAATTTTTAATGCAAATTCCTAAATGGCTAATAGTTTTAAAATTTTGTATGTTCTTTATGAGAAAAATGTCATCCTCAAGAATCTTTGAATTTATTTGAATTGTGTTCAATTGTTTATTTAGATATATCAACGTATTTATATAATTTGCAAGTTATAATCATAAATATCTTTAGAAAGATAGAAAAATATATTTTGTGCAGACTCTAAAAGTATTTGAAGTTTAAATAAAAGAATTCATTCATATTTCTAACTTAGATTAAACTACACAGAGCGACATTTCATAAATCCTAAGGTCATTAAAAATTTGTAAAGGATTTTGGTATATTTACTTCTAGAAATGCTCTACTTTATATAGACCAGGTTTTCTATATAAACGTACCTTGTAATGTAATGTATAATCCACTGTTTTTCGATGTTTTTGGGGGTTATATAGCACCGTCAATTTACTTTTTCTTAAATATCTTAAATATATGGTTTAAAAAAATACCAAAAATGAGTTAAAATTTTTTTTTTAGAGAAAACGTCTTTCTTTAAGCTAATTTGATAATGTAATTAAAATTATTTCAAAGAGAAAATTTGAAATCTATTTTTAACGGAAAAGTAATACTTTCACAAAGCTTTGAAATTTTTTTGATTTAATTTACATTTTTAAGTAAGAATATTTTTTAAGCTTAATGTGATGAAACCGTTAAACCGATTTTAGATTATACGCATTTAAAATATTAAGGAAAGTAAATAGCTCTGGCCACAGGGTCATGATAAGATAAAAAAAAACTTTCCTTATAGAAAGATGATTCTTCCCTGATAAAAATAATAAAATATATGATATATGAAAAATACTGATTGGGAGTCAGCGCAGTGTTGGTAAATTCTTTTTTTAAAAAGTCTCTTTGCACTCTAAGAAAACCCTACTTTATCCTATGCTCACAAAACTTTTCCCTACAAAATTTTCTACTACTTTTTTTATTATATTTGTTCGGCTCACAGTGCGCTTTTTTCAATTTTAGGATGACATTTGGGATTTTTTTTTTGAAATTTTATAAAAATGTATTTTTATTCGTATTTCGCCATTTTAAACAATTATAACTTCGAGCACAAAGTGTATCTCAAGGTTTTGTTTTTTGGACTTTTTTATGTAATAACCGCCATTGAATTTTTTATAAAATACAATATAAAATATTAATAAATAAAAATAGTAAAATCGTAGAAATATGACTGTAAATTTGTCAAGGAATGAAAATGTAAGTAAAATATTTACCTAATTAAGCAGTATTAAAGTCGATGGCTATGATTATCATAAAATATCGTACTTCTACCTTCTGTTTCTGTAAAAACCTGCTGTATCTAGCTGCTACTAAGGAAAAACCACTTCATTTGAAAAAAGTTTTAAAAATCAAATTTTGCCATAAAACGCACTTGTTTTCAGGACAAGTTGTGTATTTAAAGTTAAATAAGTAATTTATACTTTATTGGCATAGTCGCGTATTCCCCTTTAATTTTTTTTTAACACCCTTTCGAAAAAAAGTTTTACTGTATAAAATTCTTTTAATTTTTATCAAAATATAAAATTAAAGCTACGAAGAAAGATTGTAAATAGAAGATCATAAGATTATGAAAGGTTTTTATTTTTTTTTTTATTATTCGTAAATTTAATAATTTTATTGATTTCAAGAGAAGATTTAAGTGTTGAGATTCAAAATTAATTATTGTTCTTATTATTGCAGAATTTTTTTCATGATTTACTTAAAAAAATTGTATCTCTTTGCAAGCATATGAATAGTGTTTTGTTTTTAAAACAATATTGCAACAACAACGTATTCATATGTAGAAAGCATTGAATACAGCTGGTTTTTTTTAACAAAAAGAAGCTAAGTTATTTTAATGTTGAAACGTATATTTTGCAATATAATACTTTCGTTTAAATCTGTACATTTTTATATGTTATATTTTGTGTTTGTGCTTGCAATTATTTGTATATTACAATTTTTTGATTTGTTTTGATTAAATTTGATTTATCTTTTATTTTATATGTTTTTTAAAAACACCTTGAATTTACATAAGTTAAAAAGAAAACAAATTCGAGTATTATAATTGCTAAGTGTTTTTTATACTCCTAACTACACAAAATGCATTAATTTTAAAAACATTCAACAATAATAGATTGGGAAAAGCTTTTTGGTTTAGGCAGAAGCTTAGCGAATAAAAAAATTTGTTAACTTGTTTCGTAAAGTTGCTGGTAACATCTGACCCAGTAATAAATGCAATATGACAACCACTTAAACATAAAACGTCAAACATAACATCAGAAGTCCTGGGTCTTACAAAATCCCCAGAATATCTTAGTGAAAGTTTTGATTCAGATTAAACATTTCGTCAAAAAATTTTTAATCTATTTTATTTTAAAGAAACATGTAGGTATACTAGCAAACGGTTATATGGGAGGTTTATGTAAAAGTGGGCTGATCACTCCCAGTTTTAATAGTGTCATTTGTAATGATGATATGAAGCTACCTACCAAATATCAATGAAATACATTGTACGAATTGAAAGTTACTCCATTTTAAACCATTATAGACATGAATTTTATATAGGAGGTAGGCGTGGTCTTTGCCATATCATGCCTTTTTTCAATATTAAACAGAGTATTGACAAAAGTAATATACACACCAAGTTTTATTCGCTTGATTTCTCTGTTGCTCGATAATAGACGGACGGATAGACAGACACTATTAAATCGACACAGGAAGTGAATTTGATCAAGAATATACATATATATATATCTGCGTTACACATAAAAGAATGCATATTTCCATGAAAGAGGCCTTATATGGGAAGAGGGCGTGGCAGTTGACCTATAATTATAATATTTGATCAAATTACTTTCTTTGGTAAAGTGCAAAGGTCTTTGGTAATTGGTACAAAATTTCATAACTAGCTCTTATAATTTTTGAGATATTTGCAAATGTCATCCTTAAATTGAAGAAAGCGCACTGTGCAGTTGTGCGAAAATACACCCCAGGAAATTACGCCCTAAGCATAAAACGAAGCTTAGCCGCAAATTTGGGGTATAATATGATTGTGAAAAATACCCCAATATTATAAAAGAAATACCCAAAAATTGCTGAAGAATGAGCCCAAAAAAAAAAAACACATGTGCGTCATTGGACACACGAGAGAAGCGAAGCCTTTTCGGAGTGCTATAGGATTGATAACTTTTAAATTCAAAAATTTAAAATAACATAAAATAAATTAAATTATATATTAAATGACACACACGAAACAAAATTTAACAGACATTTTAGATGCCTTGCCGATGCCATGCATGCGGTAGTTAATTCTATATTTATTGATATCATCTATTTTTTTTTCCCTTAAAAAACGCACTTATCAACGCACTAGTCAACGCACTTGTCTGCATTGCTAATATTTCCTTGTACCAACAACACCACAAACGCATTCACAACTCAAACAAGCTGGTGGCGTCTTGTGGCAAGTACTTAGAAGCAAATTTTTGTTTGTTGTTGTAGTATAGCAAATACACAATCCTCTATCTATTGAAAGATGGTAACGATCTACTGCAGCATAGTTTTTGGTATACTTAACATTGAATTAACAACTCTTGTTAACAAGGCTTTGTGGCCTGGTGAATAGTGCATTGGACTCTTAATCGGGTTCAATCCCGCACGGCGGACCTAAAAAATTTTTAGTATTTAATATTAAAGTACTAAATTTTCTTGCTGTAATAAGCGCTAGCAACAAAGAAACCATCCAATTTCCAAGAAAAAATCTGTCAAAGTTTTTCAGATTTCAATCAAGCAAATCAAAGAACGAGGCGTGAAAAGCTTCGCTTCAAAACATAAAATAACATCCAAAAACTGTTTTTATTTTTATTTATAAACATGAATGAATTAATATCTTTAAGATTTTATTGATCAACTAAAGAACTTTAAGAAAATAATATTTGCTTGTACGAAAAGTTTTTATAAATTTTTAATCGAAATCCTTTATGTCAAATTTCGTTGTGAAAAATTGCTCCAAAGAAAAATTAAATATGGCAAAAAAAATGCGATTACGCACCAATTTTTGTAGTTGCTTTCCTTACAATTTGTTCGGACCTTCTTTAATTTTTTTTTGTGGGACCATATTTCTTGGTGCCTCCATCTGACACAGAAATTTTTTCAATTGAATTAATTTTTCTGTTCGACCGTCACCTCTCTGCAGACAATGGCAAACCTCAGAGAGTAAAAACTGCCATGAAAGCTTCTTGAGAACATACGCCGTTCGGAGTCAGCGTAAAACATGAAGGTCCAGTTCTCGATCATTTGTGTTCAAACATTTCACAACACACACAACACAATTGATCATAAGAAGCTCGGCCAAAGTCCTTTCAAGGGCTGAAATGGCCATTTCGTTTTTTTTTTTTTTTAATTTCGCAGCGCCTTGTACATTAACAAAGAGTATTCAACCCCAAATAATTTTATCGTTACATTAAAATATAACTTAATTATATATAGACTCATGCCATCAGATTTCGTTCAAAAAACAAAAAGTCGCCTCACCATCTGGAATAAAATTGACAAAAATATATGTGAATGCCCCATTATTAGAGACAACAAAAAAGATTTTTTAAATTTTTTCTTTTACCGTTAACCAGTGGTGCTACTTGAATCGCTTCGGGGTCGGCCCAAAAACCGTGTTTTAGGGTTTTATGTTTTCCCTTATAACATTTTTTCTAAAATAGATATTGACTTGGTTCAAAAAAAGTTTTACAGAAGAGTAACTCTACTTTTTAATAATGTTAAATTATAGCTTGCCAACTAATGTTTAAGATTTAATAAGATAACCTAAACTTTTGCAAAAATATTCAGTTTTATTCGATTTTAATCACCCTGTTTTTAGCCTTTCAAATTTAGAGAACGTTTTTTTCTAAATTTCTTATTTTGTACCTGTTTAACATAATTGCATTCAAAAATGTATTTAAATAATTGCTGGTTTGCAGAAATAATGATTTTAAAATATGAATTTACAAAAAATGAGTCAACTTTCGGACCCTGTATCTCCAAAAAGGCACATTTTAAAAATCAAATTTTTTTTTTATTTTAGCTCAACTAATTTTCAACAATAATTTTACACTATTAAAAAGTAGAGTTACTCTTCTGTGAAACTGTTTTTGAATTAAGACAATACCTATTTTTGAAAAAAGTTAAAAGGGAAAACATAAAACCCTAAAACACGGTTTTTGGGCCGACCCCGAAGCGATTCAAGTGGCACCACTGGCTAACGGTAAAAGAAAAAAAGTGAAAAAAATTTTTTTTGGTTGTCTCTAATAATGGGGCATTCACATATATTTTTGTCAATTTTTTTCTAGATGGTGATGTGCCCACCCTTGGCGAAATCTGGTGGAATGAGCCTATTAAGACTTAAGATGTTTAAATATTAAAATTAGTCACACCAAAGAGCTGCTGAAAAAAAGCTTGAACCCATACACATATTATTTTTTGTTTAAGGGGAGGTTCCCATGAAACTCGACCAGGAAACACTGAAACTGCATTTTTTTCATTTTTCGATAGCTTATGATATGTAGCATATGTTTCCAAAGCGGTTTGTCCGATAACGATTGCATAAAAAATTTTTCGCATAAGATAGGAACCCATCTTTTTCACGAAAATTATGAGTATATCATCAAGAGTATCTCACAAAAAATGAGTATCTCACATTAATGTTTTTTAACTGCACGTCTGTATTACATCAGGCACCACCAGATGTCGCTAGATGCGAGAATCGTTAACCAAATCTTAAAATGTGTTTTCTGAAAAACCATGTTTTCCAAACTGGTCTCCACGATATCTCAAAAACTACTTTATGGATTGACTTGTTTTTTTTTTATTTTAAAGTAGATAAAATTTATTGGATCCTATACTTATGTTCAAATAATATTGGCCGGTTTTTTTTTTTTTTTAACATTTCAAAGAGCTCGAAATCGAGAAAGAGTTGAGCTATTTTATTAAAAAAATTATAGCACAAAAAATAAATACTTTATAATTTAATGGCTAACAATATATGGAACGGTCAATAACCTTTGACCTTCCAAAATCTTCATAATTTTATTATAATATAACAGTTTCAGCAGTTTATCAGTAAAGCTTATTGATGTTATTCAGATATGTATTTAATGTTTTGAACGGATAGTCTATTGATACATGACGCCCGAATCTAAGTTTAAAGAAAGTGTTTAGCAAGCAATCAAACCAACCCAAGCAAATTAGCATGTTAATATTTGGTGTTTATGAATTTCTTATCCCATTTTCGGGCTTTGACGATATTGAATGAATTTTGACCAATCAGTTTACAAGTTATGCAAATGAGACACAAGTAAGTTTAAAATGAGATGCAAATCAAATAACACTCAAATAAAAAAAAAATAAGGTACAACAACACTTCGATTGTTAATAAAAAAAAACCAGTATGCAAAGTGGTCCCATTTGTAAAATTTCACCTTTTTCGAGGTACAAGATCGACTCTTCAAGAAAATAAATAGAAACAACAACGACAACAGTCACCTAATAAACTCCAAACACATAAAAAGTTCAAACTTGAATTTGGAATTCAAGTTAAATTTAAAACCAGAAAAGTATTGTGAGTGTATGTGTGTAGGGAGAGGCGGAATATAGGAAATTACCGGTCAGTGACTGCAGGTGGCTTTGAGCAGAGTACGGTAAAAAGAAAGTTTGAATTGAAAAGCCAATGAGTTTTCAGGTTTTTATAAAATATTTTAAACGATTTTTGTGACTTGCTATTTTATAGAATTTGGCTTTGTTTTTCTACAAGTTATTTTTTCCTTCTTACTCGTATTTGTATCAGCTTACTAGGTTGGAATTTGGGCATTCACACTTACATTAGTTCATTGGTCAAACATAGCTCGCAAAAAACTAGCAGTTTCATGGGATGTCCAGAGAATTATGTGAGTGATTCAAGCAATGGTGAAAAAAACTTCGAAATATAAAACCGTATTTGCAGTTTAAATTGCATGCCTTATTCTAATTGCCATGTTGCTGTTCTGTGAGAATTATTTTACGATTAAACTGTTTTTTGTTGTAACATATCATTCTTTTGTTAAATTTTATATTTCAATTGTTGTTTCCCGAGTGTTTAATGGCTTATGAAAATACGAATTATTCAGTTACTGCAGGCAAGACAAGAAAAACACAGGGAAGTTTTATAAAAAAGCGGCACTAAGATATTTGGATATAATAAATAAATCGAGGACAACTAATCCCTTGGCTAAATTGGTAAAAGAGCCAGATACTTTTTTTCCACATCTGCTTACAGTTCAAGGTACACATAGCTCCAAAAGACAACGGGAAATAATTTAATGAAGTGTTCAAACCTCCTTTTATATTACAATGGCTTTTGTATTGCAAGAATTTTTAAAGCAAATATTGCGATATTAAGAATCTTACAACTAAGTAAGTAAGAACCACTTAGTTTAAATTAGTATTTAAAGTAATTTGCTCTAAAATCACTTGTTTTTGCTAGGAAATTTTTGATTTTTTTTTTGTTTCCAGGTTGTTCAAGAATATTTCCAAAATTAAAATTTTTTTGTACATTAGATAAAATAGTCGAAAAGAATGTTAAAGAAATATTGAGTGACTTAAAGGGTTAAGGAGCTAAGAAGCCTGATTATAATCTTTTTCAAAAACGATGTGTCTCGATTTTTGTAATAGAAAAGCTGAAAATCTGAAATAAAAATTTTATTGAGCAATTCCGATCTATTTTTGCTAAATTTGTAAAAGTATAAGGAAATTGTAAAACTTTGGGAGACAGATCCCGGGTTCAGCACCGGAGTACAAATCAACCCATCCCCATTCTTCTAACTTAATATCACTTATTTAATTTTTTTATCATACTTGATTTTAATCTTTAGTTTATGTATAACCTATTAGCTTAAAAAAAAAGATATAAAATTGATAAGAAAATCATTAAATAACTAATTTATAAGTTATAATAGTTTTTTTGCTTGGGTGCAATCAGTAGAGTATGTTTATGTTTATTTAACAAAAATTGCTGACATATAAGAATAAATCTTTTGCATGCCGCTTTAACAATGGAAATAACAACATCAATGTCACTCCTCAAAAGTCAAGTAAGGGCTAATAACAATACTTACAATTGTAAGTATTCCTTTTTGCCAACAAATACAATTGCAATTAGGAGCAGATTTTATAATTTATATTCTTAATATTTTATTTAATCAAATTTTGAGATGTTATTAAAGTTGAAAAAGTATGAAATTGGGAAATTCGAATACTTTGAGAGACTGAACATATTGTTCCAAGACTTTTCCTTTTTTTCAATTCAAAATTTAATTAGCCCAAAATATAATTAAAATATCAAATAGTAAAATTTTTTCGTCAAAGTCGAAAATTGCTTCAAAGTACTGCTTTTATTCAATTTAGAATAGTCTAAATAGTAGGTTTTCCTGCATTAAATCATAAGATTCATTTATATTCCGCAATGATTATTAGCCAAAAATATGAAATTGGATTTTTTAAGGTCTTTTCTGGTAAAAGTACGAATTCATTTTTGAAATTAACAGCCTCGAGTTATCTTTAGTAAACATTTTATTTACACTTCTAGTCCAATTCTTCTACCACACTCGACTTGTACTCGGTTCACTGAGTTTAATGTGAAGTTTTAAAACCCGGTTTCGAATTATTTTTTATTATTTTTTAGGTTTTACCGGTTTCGGTTTTTTTGAAAACAAAAATTTCGGGTTTTTTGAAAAATCGCGCCAAATCAGAACAAGAATTAAAAATCTTCATAAGGGTGTTAAAATATTTATACAAAGTTAAAGCAATAAGATCATGTTTCTTGCTTAGCCCATACAAGCCTAACGTAACATTTGCTTTTACGTAAATTTTGGCTTTGGGGGTAACGGTATGTGGGGATGATGAATACCGAATGAAATAAAATCACAAGCTCCACGCCGAATTTGACAGAGCGAGGAAAAGAAAAAGATTATAGTACAATACATTTTTTTACATTGTCTTTAATTCGCAAAAATTGACGGAACAAAGGCATTGTACCGTAGATTTCATATCCTTTCTTTCACCACCCACACCCCGCACATTGCCTAAAAACTCTTTCGAATTCAATTTAATTCTTGGCCAATGTAGAAGAGTTTATCCGTCCACCCGTCAATATAACTATTTGATAAACTGCGGTAACGTAAAAGAGGTAGGCTTGAGGTTGGTACATTTGTCATCAATGATATGATTGTTAATATTTTTCGTAAATTATCAAAATTACTCTAGGTGAGTATTCCTAAAATAAAGCTAATAAAAATACAGTTATAAATAAAAACCTTCAAATTATATTATTATTAACCAGGAACATAACTTCTATGAAATTGGCTAAAATTAATAAATTAAATCGATAAAATGCATTTCAGTTATACATTTATTTTAAAGAAAAATTTATTTGGTTACCGCATAACTTTTATTTTTGTGTGAAAATTTTTTAGATTGATTTATAACAGTTATTTCTGAAATTAAATTTTTTGTGTCAATGTCTGTGTGGCTTGAAATTATAAATTTCACTATACAAGTTTTCATCCGAAGACCCTTCCATTTCTAGTTCTCTTAAAGCTCTCTAGGCAAATATATAGTGCTTCGGTTTATTGACTCTGCAATTTGGTAACTGGGAATTGAATTTATTTTTTATTTTATAATAGTATTGCAATAATATATTATTATAAATAAAATAAAGAACAGGAACTTATTTCTGAAAAATAAAAGTTATGCAGCAACCAAAAAAAATTTTTCTTATAAATAATAATTAGTCAAAAGGAATTTTTTGATGGTTTCAAATTGGCCAACCTTTTGCACTGTAAAATATAGAATTACAATTATTTTCGGTGCCCAATAATAACACAATAACTCAAAGCTTAGTTTTTCGTTATACGTGATTTCTGGCTTATTGTTGACTGAACATGCTCTTTTGAGCTTTGCATGCCCATTATTGCACATTCTTTATTAACTTCAGACACATTTTTGTCATTTATACGAGTACATGCACAAAGCTGTTGCAGTTAAAATGGTATGTTAGTGACATATTATTAGATTTCCATATCCGACTCAATTCTAGAATATCCGTTTGACATTGCATTTGTTTTGGGCCGATAACATTTTTAGAAGGCTTATTCCAGTGGACAATTAATTGTATTTTGTTTCCATTGTAATAAAACAGCTCAGATCGTACATTGTGAAAATGAAAATAGCTGCACATTGAATTCTGATTGGTGTAATAGATTTGTTTGTGTTTTTTTTTCAAATTATCTTCATAAAGAAAACATGCATTAAGGGAGGTTTGAACAGTTTGAACTTTTGAAAAATCCTTTTTTTTTTAAGATCTGAAGATCTTATAGTTAAAAATTTTAAGTCAATCAAAGCAAAACAAAGTTTCAAAGTTATTGCCTGATTAGTTCCCTCTCCTCTATTACTGCAACACTTTTATGATACTAAATGATATGAGACTAAACTTTAATGTTCTTTGATTTCAGATAATTTCCAGCTGAGATACTGCAAATCGTCTTTTTCCAAAGACGTTCTTGGAAAAGCTTTGTTACCGGGTTGTTTGTCGATATTTTTTCATAAAATAATTATAAAATGTTATTAAACTGATACCTTAGAATGAACAAAAGGTTTCAATGAATTTGCTTTATCCATATTTCTAAAACAGCACCCAAAAAAAGTGTTTTTTTAACACTGAAACCCTTACTCCCCCATTAACATATGCTTTAAGCTGCTGAATCAAAAACAAAACCATCAACTAGAAACAGCTTTCAACCGGTTAATATATCTTTTTATTTTTCCAGAAAAAATTGCGTTAATAGCTGCGGTTTTTGCCTACCGAGTTAATTTGTGATGATGGCATATATTGATTATCCAAATTTCGGTAACTTTTATGTTTTTTATAATTAAAACACATTTTAATTTGCACACTAAGAGACACTATTAAATAATTTTTTGGCCACAAATTATCAACACTGCTATCGTACTTTTTATGGCTGTGTGCGTGATTTAATTGTATAAAAATTGTCGGAGGAAGCTTTTATTGTTGTAGTCAGTAAGGCAAGGTAGAAATCGACGGCATCATCAAAAATAGGGGAAGGAGTTGAAGAAAGAAAGCTTGATAGATGAAAGGTTGCCACCTTTGTTACAAAGTAAACAGTGCATAAATTGATATAAGGCGAAACCATGACTTGCCTACAAGTTTGTAATCTCTTCTCTTATTGAGAGTTTATTTTATTGACCCTCAATTTGATTTCAATATTTTTAATAGGATAAGAAACAAATAATTTTGTGTCAAAATTCGTCATAAAAAAACGCGAAGTATTTAAGAATTTTTTCCGAAGACAGGTGTTAATATCCTAAAATTGAAAACTGTTTTTTTAAAAATTAACTGAAAAATGTCTATTTTTATTATTATTTCATTAATTTTCGTCCTAAGATCGCATGAACTATCGATATTGATCATAGATAGTTGTGTCCTATTAACCCTTAAGTACTGTTGTTGGTCTGTGGGACCACATCAAAATATTTAGTCTCTTATATATCTTCTAGTATAAAAACCCGCTCTACGACGGGTTGGAAGCATTACTGATAAGTATCAAATACATTTTCTGTGTATACTTTTGGGCTGAACATTTTTCAGGACAGTATATGTTGTGAAAGCACTGTAATAATAGAAAAAATAATTACAGTTTGAGCAATATTAGGTGCGGAATAGCATGCTTGCCTTTTATGCATTAAGATTTTTCGCACAAACTTACTTGAAGCTCTCATTAGCTTTTCATGAGGTAGAGCTGTGTGTTTGTATATGGTAACCGCGCGTGTTTTTGGTGCAGCAGCAGAAAAATATTGCGTTCCTAAACTTTTTATGTGGTCTGTCAGACCAACAACAGTATTTATGTTATTTTGTTGTGTTAATTTTGAAGATCCTTGTAAGCTTAAATCTTCGTCTGAAGCTTAAAATTGCCATAAATTCAATATTGGGCAGACCTGAAGGCGAAGAGCCAAAAGGTGTTGAAAAAGTAGTACAGGTAGAATATATATATGTCCATCACTAAAGTATGGAAAAACTGCTTATATCTGCATTACTTGTAAAAGGCAAATTTGTTTACAATGCAGTTAGAATATTTGCAACAATTGCTGTTAAAATTTATATATTTAATGTCTTCATAGTTTTAAGAGAAATATTCCTTTTACTATACCGCTGGGCGATTTTGTTGTTTTTTGTTTACATAAAAATTTATGCTAATAAAGGTACTGAGAAACCCTTTCATTTCTTGAAATCATAATATTAATATAGGAAAAGCACTAATTTTTTGATAATTTGCTTTATTTTTGTTAACAGATAACAAAATAAAATAAAAATAAAAACATTTTTGTTTTTGTTTTGTTAAAGAATAAAATGTCATAACATACCATAATGATGTATGGTATCATACCACATCATCCTACCATGCTATCAGCTCATATTCATTATGCCACACTTTCGTATAACACCATACCATGCCATCATTACATACTCCGATACTATACTATCACATTACACTAGCATTGCTAGATGTCCCGTATTATGTATTACATTTTAAATGTCCCACCGGGGCAAGACTTGTATTTTCAAAAATTTTATTTGTCTATGATTTTTGAAAAAGTATCCACATATATACAGGGTTTCCCGTAATTGAGTGCAACTTTTTACGGAGCTGAAAGGTTATGTCAAGCTGAGCAAAAAATCGTACGGGAGGGGGGTCTATTTTCACACTCTTAGGAACTACACGGTTCATTAATATTTCACGACTTTGATTCACGTTATTGTTTCTAGCAGAAAAACTATCTTACATAAAACTTATTTTGATAGCTTTTTAACAGTATATCAACAAACCCCACCAGCTTAACCGTTACCGAGCTGTGATCGTGTGAAGATAAAATCAATCGGTTGAAACTACCAAATTTCAACTTTGAGTGCAGATTTCTCAGAATTTTGCGTAATAAATGATCTATTTTATAATTATTTTACTTTTCTTTTCAATGACACTAAAAACATAAACATATCTTAAAAATAAAAAAGTTTGCTGTACTATAAAAAATTATACTTATTAGAAAACAGTGAAAAATAATGACTTACAATGAGTTGTGCAGTAAATAATATCATTGTTTTCTAATAACTATAATTTTTTTAGTACATCCAACTTTCAAAAAAATTCATTACGCTAAATTCTGAGAAATTTGCACTCAAAATTGAAATTTGGTAGTATCAATCGATTGATTTCATCTTTACACGAGCACAGCTCGGTAACGGTCAAGTTGGTGGGGTTTGTTGATATGCGGTTAGAGAGGTGATTTGATTGCCTTTATAATGATCTATTAAAATAAGTTTTATGTAAATTAGTTTTTCTGCTAGAAATAATAACGTGAATCAAAGTCGTGAAATATTCATTAACCCTGTAGCTCCTAAGAATGGAAAAATATACCCCCCTCCCATACGATTTTTTGCTCAGCTCGACATAACCTTTCAGCTCTGTAAATAGTTGCACTCAATTGCGGGATACTCGGTATGGTATGGTATATATTGATATGATGCTTTTAGAAAAATAGTGAAAAATAGTGACAACATTTGTATAATTTAAAGTTGTCGGAAGAAATAAATGATTCAAAAAATGTTGCTCCTCCCCACAAATATATTCTACTTGAATAAAATGAGAGTTTGGTGGAACAAACATGTTTTCTTTTAAAAATGTTCAGATTTATAAAATACAATCGAAATTAAAAGTATTGTGATTCTTTTTAGTTACTAAATTCAACAAAGTCAAAAAGCAAATTTTAGTATTAAGGTTAGACTATTCTATTTAAAAGAGCTGTCTCTAGGCATACTGCTTAACTCTTCGAGCACTAGTTCTGAAGACAGTTTATCTCCATGCAATTTGATTCATCGGCTTAACCCGCCGTTAGTGTGGTTGAAAAAGTTACGCCATTAGTGTGGTGGGGTATGACATACCCCAAAAGTAAAGTCGTACAAATACTACCAAAAAAAAAAAATATCGAAAAAGTTCAGATCGTTTCTGATCCTCCACTTATTTACTGTTAAAAAATAATATTTTAAGTGCTTTGCAATTTAAACACGAAACAGTTTTATTGAAATTGTGGCTTTTCAGATGAAGATCTTGAAGGAATTTAGGTCTCTGAGGTATGTCATACCCCACCACACTAACGGCGTGTTAAAAGTGTGATAAGATATCCCTTTTCTTTGAATGCCCCAGATTCTTTGAATTAGATTTTAAAATACTACTAAAAATTTAAATTTAAACATTTTACTGATCTTGAGAAATAAAAAACGTTGGAATTTAAAAGAAAATTTTTAAAAAAATTAAAATTTTTTTCAATTCAGTGTTTCCACTGAATTAGCCAGATAAACCGCAAAACAAGACTAAATTTGTACCCTACAAAACGTTATCAATGCAAATCAAAGAATAATCTTCCAACTACATGAATCAAGATTTCGAAGACATATGTTGTTTTGCAATAATTGAACTAAATCGTTTTCCTAAAACTTAATTTTGTAAATTTTATATTCAAAATGGCAAAAATTGCTGAAATATATTATTTTTATTGATTTGTGGCCAGTAAAAGGAGGTATGTCAACAGGTATCTTTTCATAAATTTGGATATTAACCTTAATAACATATGTATTGCAATCATGTATGGAATTGAAAAAATTGTCAATTTCATTGCAGGAATTGTAATTGGTAATTGAACCTTTCAATTTCTGAGAAATTAGTAATTGAACATGTTACTTTCTCAGGAATTGAAATTTTTAATTCCATTACAGGAATTGCAATTGGAGGTTACTGTAATTGTAATTGGATTACGGTAACCCTTGAAAGGACTTTGACTGAGCTTCTTACCAAATAGGCAATGAAGCTAGGTCTCTTCTAACGAATGCGTGCATTTACTGCTGCTTTTGGCGGGAAGACACATGACTTCCTCGCTGCTTCTGCGAGCGCTTCTATGAGGCCTAATTTTTCGCTACCCAGGGCAGTACAACAATTATATTTTTCCTACAAAAACTGGATATTTCATGGTTATTTTTTCGTTTAAAGTTAAAATATATATTAATTCAATTATACTGAATAATAATCAGCGTAATGACTTAGAAATATTCTTATCTAAAAAAAAAAAAAAATGTAAAATAAAATAAAATCACAGAATAAATAAAAACATAAGAAGAAATAAAAAGAAAACATAAAAGAAAAAATACTTTTTTAATTTTTTTGGTTAACCTCTTTTTTAAGCCATTCTAAAGGAGTGCTTATAGCAGGCCTTTTTAAAGCAGGGAGGGCGGAAGGCATGAAAAATTTGGCCATTTCATATAAAAAGGTATATGGGCGTGGATATGAGTAGGGTAGGCCTCCGACATCCATTTGCCAATGCCTACTGGGTATGATCATATGTGTTGTGTGAGTTGTAAAATGTTTGAACACAAATGATCGAGAAGTGGACCTACAAGTTTTATGCCGACTCCGAACGGCTTTTGTTCTGATGAAGCTTTTCTTGGCAGTTTTTACTTTCTGAGGTTTGGCATTATCTGCAGAGAGGTGACGGCCGAACAGAAAAATTACTTCAACTGAAAAAAACTTTCTGTGTCAGGTCGGATTCGAACCAGGGTTCTCTGGCATTTAGGCCACACACTCTACCCACTACGCCACGGCCGCCACACGATCAATCAAGTTCATATTTCCATATTTAGGCTAGAGCAGCTGAACCGGAATAAAACACACGAAAAAGTCCAAGTTATTTTGATTTTCCAAAAGTGTTAATTGAAAATAAATTTTGTTTTCCAATACAAAGCTAGTATTTTTAAGGAAAATGCGAAATAAACAGGACTTGTTGAGATTATTAAAAAGCGTGTTATTTGTGGGACCATGGCCGTATATCCATATAAAAAGTCTTCAATATTGAGTTACCACTTTTTAAATCTAAAAGCCCTATTAATGTCAAATTGTCCCTATTTTTTATATGAATTTTGGCCCTTTTACATTAAAACCAATATCATCCCTTGTTGCTACATAAGCGTTTTCTCTCAATGCTCCGCAGCTTGCACCGTGCCCATAGCTGGTTATGATCAGCATTGCAAGAATGTGAAAATTTTACCAAAACTGGTAAATTTTTTTCGATATGAAAGTGTGCAGTTAAATTTCATTTTGGTAAATTTCGCAGTGGCGAAACAAAAAAAAATGTTTTTTGTTAAACGTGCCTTACTCTACATTAACACGGAGTTACTCGAGACAGTACTGTTAAGACAGTAAAGAATACGTATGAGTTGTCAAACTTTGTTTTTTGCTAAAAGTATGAGATCGTAAAATGTTTCAAAATTTCGATTTAATTCGTTGAAATTTTCATGTCTTTGTCATTCAAGATCAAATACCATTCATAATATAATGCTTTTCAAAGAGTTAATTACTTACTTACTTACTTAGTTGGTCGTAACAACCCGTGTCCGGGTTTTAACCGACCTCATCAGCTCTCGCCAGGCGCCTCTGCTTTGCGCGCGCCTTCTCCAATCGGATACACTAAGTGCGGTTAGGGCTTCCTCAGCCTGGTCCATCCATCGGAGGCATGGTCTCCCTCGTCGTCGTTGACCAGCGACCCTCGCCTCGAGCACCTTTTTCGCTGGAGCTTCGTCGTTCATACGATGGACATGACCCAGCCAGCGTAGTCGCTGCACAGTTATACGCCGGACTACGTCAATGTCATCGTAGAGCTCATACAGCTCGTGGTTCATTCGGATGCGATAGTCATCGCCGACTCGAACAGGACCGAAGATTTTGCGAAGAACTTTTCTCTCGAACACCCCCAGAGCGGCTGCGTCAGTTTGCGAAACTACCCATGCCTCAGCGCCATAAAGCAGCACAGGTAGAACGAGCGTCTTGTAGAGTGTTAGTTTTGTCGATCGAGAGAGGGCTCTGGAACTTAGTTGCTTACTGAGCCCGTAGTAGCACCTATTAGCAATTATTGTTCTTCGCTTTATCTCCAGGCTGATTTCGTTTTTGGTATTAATGGCGGTGCCAAGGTAAACGAACTCCTTGACTACTTCAAAGTTATAGCTGCCGGATGAAACGTGGGAGTCTAAACGCCGAGCTCCCTTGTTTGTAGACAGCATATATTTTGTTTTGCTCTCATTTATCGTCAAACCCACTTTGGCTGATTCCTTTTCGATAGCGGCGAAAGCAGCGGTAACATCTCTCTTGGTTCTGCCGACAATATCAATATCATCAGCGTACGCAAGGAGCTGGACGCCTTTGTAGAAAATGGTGCCATTACGATGCACACCGGCCTTTCGTACGATCCCCTCCATGATGATGTTAAAGAGATCGCAAGACAGTGGATCGCCTTGCCTGAAACTTCTTTCGGTATTGAAGGTTTCGGAGAGGTAACTTCCTACCTTGACGGAGTGTGTGTTGCTCAACGTCATTCTGCAAAGTCTGATCAACTTTGCAGGTATACCGAACTCAGACATTGTTGCGTATAGGCAATCCCTTCTCGGGCTATCGAACGCAGCTTTAAAATCGACAAAGAGATGGTGTGTGTCAATTTGATTTTCGTGGGTTTTCTCCAGGATTTGTCGTAGCGTGAAAATCTGGTCTATGGTGGACTTACCAGGTCGAAAGCCACACTGATAAGGTCCAATCAGTGTTTTTGTAATCGGCTTTAATCTTTCACACAGTACGCTTGAGAGAACCTTATATGCGATGGAAATAAGACTGATACCTCTATAACTTGCGCAGATTGTTGGGTCTCCTTTCTTAAGTATAGGGCACAGTACGCTGAGGTTCCAATCGTCGGGCATGCTTTCTTCTAGCCATATTATGCCGATGAACTGATGCATGCGCCTTATCAATTCATCGCCGCCGGTTTTAAACAATTCAGCTGACAGGCCATCAGCACCCGCTGCTTTGTTGTTTTTGAGTCGTTGGATAGCAACTCGAACCTCATCATGGCTAGGTGGTGGTACTTCCACTCCGTCATTGTTGATTGGTAGCTCTGAACTGCGCTCTCCATGGGCGGCATTGGTGGAATCGTCGCCAGTAAGTAAGTTGGAGAAGTGCCGTCTCCACAATCTCAGCACACACTGCGTATCCGTATTCAGATCTCCATTTTCGTCTCTACAAGTGGATGCTCCGGGCTTGAAACCTTGGGTTAGACGCTTAACCTGTTGATAGAATTTTCGTGCATCCTTCTTGCCCTGGTATACCTCTAGTTCCTCACGCGCACGCTTTTCCTGCTCTCTTTTCTTGCGTCTGAAAAGGTGCCTCTCTTCCTTCCTCTTTTCGCGGTAGTTTTCTCGCACGGCTCGCGTTGCAGCTGACTGCAGCGTTTTTCTATAAGCGGCGTTTTTTACTGCAGTCGCAATGCGACACTCCTGATCATACAATTAGTTCCGAGGTTGCGGGCGCCGGAAACCAATGACTTCTTCAGCGGCAGCGCGCATGGAGTGGGATATATGCGCCCAAAGTCCGCCGGCGTCGTCGGGTCCAGAGGTTGGTTGGTTGAGCTTAACCGAGAGTTGAGCGGAGTAGGCTTCGGCAGTCCGTTGTAATTGCAGCTTAGCGACATCTAGCTTTCGTTGCATTCCTGTGCGTATGTTCTTCGCATTGCATAATCGCATGCGGATCTTGGCTGCAACAAGATAATGGTCGGATTCAATGTTGACCCCCCGAAATGTACGCACATCTAGAACACTAGAGGCATGCCTTCCGTCGATTACAACATGATCAATTTGGTTTCGCGTTTTTTGATCCGGGGACAGCCATTAAATTGAGCCACTAAATTGACTTTAGTTTACAAAAAGTGTTGTAACAGCTGTGTTGCAAGCAATGTTTCTTTTTTCTTTTATTTGATATTTCGTGATTTTTTAACAAAGTTAATATAGCTCGCAAAAGTGATAAGTGAAAAGTATTAAATTAACACATTTAAATTTAGTACATTCCAGCTAATAACAAAAAAATTAATTAATAATAATTATAATTAATTAATTAATAAAGACAACCTTAAAGATGTTAACAATTCAGAATTAAATTTTTAACTGCATTTCATTTAATAAAAATTAATTTTCGTTATTAATTTCTAATATTACATTAGTAAATGGTATGAAAGTAAAAAACTAACTTTTGTGTAATTTTTTGATTAATTAATATAGCGATAAATTCACATTTCAAAAGTTGTCCCTACTGATTTGGTCACCCTCTGTATATGTTTCTTAGCTTTAACATTGAAAGTTTTTATGCTTTAAGAATTCTTAACTATTAATTTTTGAAAATGTAAGTAAGTTACTTTTATGATTTTTCTTAATTATGTAAAAAAAAAATTTAGTACAATATTGATCTCATACAACCATATGTACAATAAAATAATACATTTAATTGAATATGTTCCTTGGATACTTTAAAACTTGTGCCATTTCAGCCCTTAAAGGGACTTTGACCGAGCTTCGTATGTGTATATCGATTGTGTTTTGTGTGTTGTGAAATAAGTTTGCCATTGTCTGCAGAAAGGTGACGGTCGAACAAAAAAATTAATTCAATTAAAAAAACTTTCTGTGTCAGATGTGGGTTTCGAACCTGGGTTCTCTGGCGTATGAGCCACACACTCTACCCACAACGCCACGGTCACCACTTCAAAACTTATTTAAAATATTTAGTTTTGTGATTGATCGTATGTGAAACGCCTTGGATGTGAAACTTTTTTTTGAAATGTGAAATTTTTGAAGTGAAACTTCTTTAGCACCGTTGTGATTTGAATCTCGATGAAACGAAAAAATCACACGAAAAAAGAAATTTTAACAAGAGTACTAAGAATAGACACTAAAGTTAACCCGTGGCACTTAATTTTACAGATCAATGGCTACTGCAACCTTTAAAATGTGTTAGAAATTTGTTTGTGTACACAAACCAATCGGTACCAAACCAAAAAAGTACTAAGCCTGTACGATAAGCAAACCACGCTTAACTATGTACACAAACCAGCATTTGTAGTGTTGCAGTAGCTGTTGAACTGCCGAACAAATTTTGAGTCCAAAACTTAAAAGGCGCTAAAAACGCATTTAGCGCGTCTCCTCTTTGTGCGTTGCTTCGTAGTCTCCCAACTCCTGTCAATTGTTTTCATAGTTTGCAAGATAATAATACCATAATTTCTTCGATTAATTTTGTTAATAAAACATTTCAAAGTATGCCGAAAACCTATGCTGAGAGATGTAAGTATTAACGTATTAGAAAAAAAAACCGAAATAAGTTAAAGCATCACGCGAAAACCACTGGATGTATTTAAATGAAATTTGACATCCAGGTTCCTCATATCCCCGATCGAAACATAGGCTACTTTTTATCCAGAAAAAAAGGTTGGACCCGGTAGGGGGCGCTGCGATCGGGTTCCAGGCATTCTTTTTTTTAGCTCATTTCCGAAACCGTTCATCCGATCTGTTCATCCGAATACACATGAACATTTATATGTAGAGGTTTTCGGATACGGTGAGTTTTTATAACTTATCTACTCTGTTTTATTTCGAACACCAGAGGGCGCTATAGTACAAATATTTTAAAAAAACGTCAAAAAACTCCTAAGCTGTATACCCGATTTGCATGAAAAATGGTATAAAGAGGTTTTCGGATACGGTGAGTTTTTATGACTTATCTACTCGGTTCTATCTTGAACACCAGAGGGCCCTGTAGTACAAATATTTGAAAAAACGTCGAAAAACTACTAAACCGTTTATCTGAATACATTTATATATTATACATATAAACATATATATATACATGGGCATAGCGTGGGTAGGGCAGTTGTCCCCCTGATATGTATATGTATATACATGTTTATATTATACATATATAAACATATATACCTATACATGGGCGTAGCGAGGGTAGGTCAGGGGACATGGGCGTAGTGAGAGTATGGAAGAGGAGGGAAGTTGTCCCCCCTGATCTGTATATGTTTATACATGCATATATTATACATAATTACACATAATAACATATATACATATACATGGGCGTAGCGAAGGTAGGGCAGTTGTTACTCCTTATATGCATGTGTTGATACATGTTTATATTATGCATATATAAACATATATACATAAGCATGGGCATAGTTAGGGTAGGGAAGGTGAGGGCAGTTGTCCCCTGATGTGTATATGTGTATACATGTATATATTATGCATATATAAACATATACAGGGTGTTCCGCAATTGAGTGCAACTACTTACGGAGCTGAAAGGTTATGTCGAGCTGAGCAAAAAATTGTATGAGAGGGGGGTCTATTTTAACATTCTTAGGAGCATCAGGGTTAATTAATATTTTACGACTTTGGTTTACGTTATTCTTTCTAGCAGAAAAACTAAGTTACATGGAACTTATTTTAATAGCTCATTTAAAAGGCAATGAAATCACCTTTCCAACGGTATATCAACAAATCCCACCAACTTAACCGTTACCGCGCTCTGATCGTACGAAGATGAAATCACTCGGTTGAAACTACTAAATTTCAATTTTGAGTGCAAATTTCTCAGAATTTCGCGTAATAAAATATTTTTTTAGATCAATTTTGTAATTTATTCAATTTTCTTTTCAATGACACCATAAACAGAAACATTATAAGCTGCATTATAAGCAGTGGAAATAATTAAGATTGGAAGTTTCTTCTTAAATTTGAAAAATATTTTAATTTTGTTTGTTATATTGAATTATTTTTGTTAAATTTTAATTGTATTTCATTTAATAAAAATCTTTTGCATAACTTCAGAACGCTTTTTTTTTGAGAATGCAATAATAGTGCATTGTTCATTATGCGTTTTAGTGATAGTGGAATATTAGTACATTATTTACCATTAATTTTTGTGATATAAACCCGAGAATCAATTGCATAATTTGTGTCCATGAAGTAGTTGATATGTGTCCGGTGCCCTTATCGGTAAATGTCCGACACATGTACCGAAAGAAGTTGTAGTTCTGTAACACCTTGGTTAGGCACAGTGTCTGAACGAAGAGTGTTTTTGCACACTTTTCGGTAAATTTTCAGGTAAAATATCGGTCAAATTTCAGTTAAAACATCGAGTACTTTTCGGGTACATTACAGTTAAGACTCAGGCCTGTTACAAACCTATTACTGAGTTTCCATGGCGAGTTAACTCGGGGTTAGGCTTTTCGTCGAGTTAACAAAATGGCGTTGCTAACTTGAAAGTGTTTCCATGCACAACATTGAGTCGAGTTGAACTCGTCAATGGCCGCGTTCAGCGGAGTCAACTGTTGGAAACTATTATGATAGTGAGCGATGTTTTTCTCTGAATGTGTTGTTACTCTAAGCGTCAGACATAGATGGGCATAATGCATTGAATTAATAGTGCATTAAAAATATCATTACCACTTTTCACCTAGTGGTAATGCAAATTAAATTTCTTTAAACTTTGACAACTTTTCTTAAGCCCTACATAGGCATTTTCATTGCCATTAATGTTTTCATTACCACTATCTACCTAGTGGTAATGCAAATTTAAATTGCATTACCATTAATATGTAATGGTAATGGAAGAAAAAATGTCATTACCATTAATATGTAATGTTAATGGAAATAAAAATTGCATTAACATTAAAATGCAGGCCCGCCGAGAGGGGGGAAGGAAGGGGTGTTTCCCCCGGGTCCGGAGTTTTAAGGGGGCGCGGAGAGGCGGGTAAAAAAGTAACAAAAAGCTAATTTGTTGTAGAGGGAGAAAAGTTCATATTTCTTCTTTGTTTTGTATTTACGGTATCAAAAATTATAATGAAACTTTCTTATGCTCGTGGCGAGGGAACTTTTGAATTACTTTTAAACTTTTTTTTTAAGTTGGACACTTCTGGATATATTTTTGACTTGCATTTATTCCTTTTTAATATATGTATGTCGTGATAACAGAGTATACGAGTATGAGTGTTTCACTCATCAGTAGAAATACCCAGTAGAAAATCTTTCTTATAGTATACAATATATAAAAAACATGGTCGTTTTCCAGCGCATATCTGGACAAACAATATGCTGTTATGTTATGTTACGTATTATGATATTTATATAATAAGCCCTGATTTATCCAAATATAGAGAATAAGGTGGATAATGAATGAAAAAAAAAATCCTACGTCGTTGTTGCTTAGGGGCTGTTCATAAAGTACGTCACACTATTAGGGGGTGAAGGGAGTTGAACATTTCTGACGAAGTGTGACATGGTGGAGGGGGGAAAGGGGGAGGGGGTAGGTCGTGCGTTACGTCACAAAAAAATTTTAAATTCAGTTTTCAAAATTTTAATTTTTTTTTAAATTAAATTTTATTGTTTAACTATAATGAAATTTATGTTGCTTTCATTTTTTATCAAAAAAAAAAAATGCACCTAATAAAACTAACAGATCACAAACCAAAAAAGACAGCTAAAACTATGTTTAAATCGAACAAAAATATAGATGGCATTTGAAACACCTTCAACAAGTGTACCAGCTTCAAAAATCAGTTTTTTGCTGAACTGAAGTGTGAATTCTTACTCTAAGGCAGTCATCGAAAAAAGCTGTTATAACTTCATGTTCAAAGTGAACATCAAAGAGTAATAAAAAACTAAAACAAATATAACAATTCACACAATTTTGGCATATTCAAGTTATAATGTATAACGTTGGTGTTCTTGTTTTAAACGTCAGAAAAGCTTTAATTTGTGTTTAGCTCTGTTCACATGGATAAATTTTTTATCAAATTGTTGTTCAAACAAAGTAGGACAATGTAAAATTTCCTTGTTATTTACATAATATTAAAAGTTATAATAAATAAAACGTGTTCTAGTATAGCAATAGTTTGCATTGTTTAATATATTTATAATTGAATTTTTTTTTGTGTTGAAAAGATTTTGAAGCGCCCGTATGTTGTAACCCCCCGTGCCCGAACTTGGCTCTTTGCGGGCCTGTTAATATGTAATGATAATGGAAGAAAACTTTGCATTACCACTAAAATTTAGTAGTATTAAAAAATTTTAATGATAATGGAAAAAATTTGCATTACCCATACATTTTTAATGGCAATGAAAAATATTTACAAAATTTAGTGGCCATTATCATTAAAATTTTTCATTACCATTAAATTAATATGTAATGGTAATGGGGAAAAATTGCGATATCATTGGTTTTGCATTGGTAGTGGTAATGGAATAAATAATTGCATTACCATTAATATGTAATGGTCATCGAAGAAAAAATTGCATTACCACTAAAATTTAGTACTTTTGTGCCTCAGTTTTTTGCTACGGACACAAATTGTTTCTCGGGAAAATATTTATGCATTACTTTGATAGGAAATTAGTGTAATGTAAAAATTAGTGCACTAAAGTTAGTTTAGTTAATGGTAATGAAAAAATTTTATTTACTTTAATTTTATTAATTTAATAAACACTAAAATAGATTTTCTTTAATTTAATGGTAATGTAAAATAAATGTAAATCGTCCAGGTCTGGTTTTAATCATGTTTCTTGATTTAAGATTTAATGTAACTAACCAAATTTTGTTCCCCTATGTTATGCCGAGCCAAAATTAAATTGTTATTCATATAAAACATCCATTTTTGTGGAGATAGGTGCGTGTCACTGAATTTTTTTTTTTTTGAATAAGCTTTGTCTGAAACTCATTACTCATTACTCAAATTCCAATTCCAATAAGCCCATTGGCTACAATGCAACATTCATCGTCCTGTTGTCGAGGATATAACTATTATAATATTATCTCTATTATAAGTTCTATTTTCAGTTTATGCTCTATTGATAAACGTCAATATTAGAGCCAGATCCGAGTTTCAATTTCATAGTGTAGAAAGGGCTTTATTAATAATGGTTTTAGTTCATTTCCGTTTTATTTTTTGAACTTACATCCTGAGCAATAAGATGCTTCATTTAAAAAATATCACATCTTTATTATACTTACTTACTTAAGTGGCGCGTAGAACCGTAAGTCGGTTTTCGCCTGGTGTAAGAAATTGCGCCAGCCATTTCTGTTTTGCGCTTGCAGTTGGAAGCTGCAAGTTTCGTGAGGTTGTCCTCTACTTGGTCCTTCCAACGGAGATCCCGCTGGGTACCGAATCGAATATTTTCTTCGCCGGAGCGTCGTCTTCCATCTGCTAAACATGACCTAGCCAGCGAATCCGCTCGATTTTTATGTGCTCATCGTTCCATCGTATTCGGTACTTGCCATTGACGCAGATTGGTCCGTAGATTTTACGAAGGATCTTTCTCTCGAACGCTCCCAAAGTCTTTTCGTCAGAGCTGCACAACGTCCAGGTTTGTGCTGCATTTAACAGGACGGTCATGATTAGTGACTTATAAAGCGTGACTTTTGTTCGTCGAGAGAGGGCTCTGCTTCTCAATTTCCTACTGAGCCCAAAGTAACTCTTTTTCTAATTTGGAGAATGCTGCACTGACATCGAGTGTGTTATGGCCAATGATATCAATATCATCAGCATACGCTAGCAACATAACACTCTTGTAGAAAATGGTACCGCTTTGTCTCAGATCTGCAGCTCGAATGATCTTCCTCATAATTAAATTGAAAAAGCCGTACGATAAAGAATCACCTTGTCTGAAACCTTGTTTGGTAACAAATGGGGAGGAGAGGTCCTTCCCGAATTTAACTGCGCTGCTGGTGTTGCTGAGTGTCATCCTGCATTGACGGATTAATTTTGCAGGTATACCAAATTCAGACATGGTGGAGTAAGGGTGATTCCTTTTTGGACTGTCGAAGGCGGCTTTGTAGTCGACAACAAGATTATACAGTACAGGTTAATTAAGATTGTACCTTGTGTACTTCTGATCGATCTAGAGAGCGTGGTAGTTGTTAAATATCACCCATTGTACTCATGATGCTTCATACTGACCATCGTAAGAATCATAGGTAGAATTTCTGAATTCCCGCGAGAACGGAATTTTTTTTCTTTTCTCGGGAATTCCCGAGATCCCGGGATCATTTTTCTTGCATCCTGTATTGCCATGATAAAGTTTAGAGGCTAACTTTAATATTGAACAAAAGGTATTAAAAAAACAAAGTTTTTATTAGACATTTTTTATTAAAGAATGAGAATATAATAGGGGTATTCAGGATTCAGTGCACTTGCCATTGGATTTGAGGAATTGGGTACTTTCCAAAATGTCAAAAATCTGCACACATTTGATAATATTTAAAAATTTGAGAACAGTTTTATGTTTGAATTATGAAATCTTTTCTTTTGCTCGCCGACAACAGTAACAAAAAACTGATCTTGACAAATAAGAAATACTTCAATAAACTTTTCAATCACAAGTGTGAACTGTTCACGAAAACATATCTGCTCAACATAACCTCAGCACCTCAAGCACAAGTCCTCAAGTGTTTTCTTATAAATGAGTTTATGTGTTTAATAAAGAATAGTTTTATTTTTATTTTTTTAAAAAATAATATTTTAATGATATTAACGAATTTATGGTTTAGTCAGAACCATTTCGGGTTTTTGGAACAAATTTGCCCGCAACAGAAATAACCCTTTTGCTTTCTATTGATGTTGGATTGATTGTTGACAACGCATTTTCAAAAGTTCTGTTTGATTTGATCTTATTGTTAGAAAACTATTGGCAGTGTTATAACCTTGTAGTTAATTGCTAGAACAAATAAAAAACTGTATACATTGTTTTTTCTCAGATTTCCCAGGAGTCCCAGGAATCCCGAACAAAATTTCCCGGACTAAAATGTAAATTTTCCCCGGGATTTATTTCCCGGAGCATCCCGGGAAGAAAGTCTAATCATAGATTAAGACTTACTAAGTATAATGAATACCCCAGGCACTCTACAAATAAATTAATAAATAAAAAAGGTCTACAATCAAAAAAACATATATTTTGTTATTTAAGATCAATATCAATATATCTGCAATTTATCTCGGTAATAATTCTGCCATTAGCTATATTGATGTATCAGTGAATTAAGTATTTAGAAACCTTTTCCAGTTAATGGAAAGATGAGGGTGAAAGTGATAAAATTGAAACAGTCTGGCATCTATCAAGTGACTAAGATTGCGTGAATAAATAACATTTATTTATATTTTTTTTCAACACTAGAATTCCTAATTTATTTTGCATCGTGTGCCTCGATTATCTTACGAGTATTAATTAATGAAAACGTATAATTCAGTCATAAAATAATAATAATTTTGCAATAAATAACGCGTTAACGCATGCCTGCTCTGTTCAAATCACAATTATTCCACTTTTTTCAAAGATTGGTAGGTCGGTTGGTCTCTGGCAGCATTTTTATTGCAGAGCTTAAGAACGAGAAAAAGGCAAAAAAGCAAACATACTTTGACAGCAAATGGACTCCAAATACGTCTTTCTTATCTCGAAACAGGAAGGAAATGTTGGCGCCAGTTTATCAGCTAAAATCAGTTATATTAACTACGTTTTCTTTGCATGCCGGAAAAGTCTGTCGTATATTAGGTGAACGCGTAGATGGATGGGCTGAACATTGAATTATGAAAAACAGAAAGAAGAGCTTCTGCTGTGGTTCAATTGAATCATAGCAAGGAATGCCGGAATTAAATCTATATTTCTCTTTTTGCGTGTAGCTTATTTTTTGCAGCATATTTAGTTTTTCACGCCATTGCTAAGCATTTTAAAACGAATAACTCAAAAAAACTTACAAATCAAGTTTAGTAATGTTAGTGTGGATGTTCCATAGGAGGCAAGTACAAAGCTATCTGGTTGTAAATGGTTAATCTTGCTACTTTACCAATTTTTCAAACTTCATTTTGTAGGTCACGAACCTGCGGTAAACGTGTGGTGAATTTTTAAAATTTCCACTACAACTAATTTAATTAGGAAATCGCCAGAAACTGGGTGATTATCAATTGGAATTTTTTTATTCATGAGTTATATATCAACATAGTTCCGCCATTAATATTCAAATAAAAATACTCATTATGAGATAGCTTTAACCCTCCAATTCCCAAATTATTTATTATTCCCTTTTTTTTTTGGTACAGTAATAATCGCATTGTGGTTATTTTTTGTGCACAAACTTTCAACCCAGTATTTCAGAGTTCTCAATAAGCTTTACATGGCAGCTTTTACTCTTTGAGGTTTGCCGGCTGAACAGAAAAATCAATTTAGTTCAAAAAACAAAAAACATTCCGTTTCAGATGCGACTTAAGCCTCGGTTCTTTTGCATACCAGCCACACACCTAAACCAGTATGCCAAGGCCGCAGCTTTGCTTTGCCTAAATACTGAAAAAGAAACGAAGACCATGAATATTTTCTGACTCACTGCAGTACAGCTAGTACTTCCTAAAAGAGAGAGAAATAAAATCTTTTCAGATATGAAATTTGAGAACCTATTTTAATCTATCTATACATACACAAGACATATTGAACACGGTAGGAGTGATAGTTAAAATTCTCTCTTGTTGTGGGTATAGCACCTGTTAAAATCAGGTTTTTAGGAAAAAAACAAAACAAATAACAAAACTTGGATATCGTAATATACTATATGTTTTACAGCTGCTGTACCCACTGCTTCGAGACGAGTCTACCATGTTAAATATACCTTGTACATTTGTGTCTGCTTGTCTGTCTATCTGTCTGTCTATATGTCGGTTAAAGCATCACGCGAAAACCGTTGAATGGATTTAAATAAAACTTGATATCTAGGTTTCTTATGTCACTGATCAACATATAGGATGCTTTTTATCCAGTAAAAAAAATAACTCTTACAAATAACGGCTTATTGGCGAAAAACCTGAGAAGAAAAATCTTTATATACATTTAAATCTATCTTGAACTCATCCTAAACGTTGGACCAATTTTGATGAAATTGTGAAATTGTTTTGTGTGTTTGAGTGGGTCCATGGATGGTTGTGATTCACAATTGGACCCGGTAGGTGGCTCTGTGATCGGGTTCCAGGAATTTATTTTATAGTTTTTCTCTGAAACCGTTCATCCGATTTGCAAAACAATTTGTATATAGGGGTTCTCGGGCACGGTGAACTTTTATGACTTTCCTATTCTGTTCTATCTTGAACATCAGAGCGTGCTTGAAAACCTCGAAAAACTCCCTTCATCCGATTTGCATGAAAATTGGTATATAGGGTTTTCGGATACGGTATGTATTTTAATTTTATATATTCTGTTCTATCTTGAACACCAAAGGGCGCTGTAGTACATATTTATTAAGAAATCGTGAAAACTCTATAACCGCTTATCTGATTTGCATGAAAATTTGTATAAACGGATTTTCGAGTACGGCAAGGCGCTTGGCGCTATCTTTTTTGCTATATCTCGAAAACCAAACAGCGCGGTTGTACAAATAACGCAAAAAAAATGTAAGCCACTCTTTCGATTAGCATGATTTCTATAGCGTGGGTTTTGGGTACGGTAAATCTTTTGGCGCTATATGTTTTGCTATATCTTGAACACCAGGGGGCGCGACTTTTGATAACTATCTTCTTTTCTTCTTTGTGTGCACTTATATTAAACTTTATTTTTTCGCATATCAGAACAGCTGATGTCATTCTTGAATTGGCTTAACAAGACTTTTTCTAAATGGCTAAGAATTTCCTTTTGCTTTTTAAATTCGAACCCCTTCCACCCGATTGGAATAACACATTGCAAAAAATTATTGAATAATCCTATAAGTGATATAACTCGGGGAGAATTCATGAAAACTAATTTAATAATTGAACAGAACAATGAACCGCGATTGAACCTGGTTCAAATTAAAATTAATATATCTGATTGACCGCCACCTTTCTGCAGACAATGGCAAACCTCAAAAAGTTTCTTGAGAACATGACAACACGCACTCGGCCAAAATCCTTTAAAGCACTGAAATAGCAAATTGGTTTTTTTATTGAACTTAAACTTGTTTTGTTTTTACAAAAACGTTTTGCAAGAATATCGTTCTTTATGATCTTTAGAAAAAAGTTTTTGCTTCGGTTGGGTTAAGATATTAAATCAAATGACATAATTTTACATTTTGAGCATTGTATTGTTTGTTATTAATATGGTTCTCTTTACTCTATATATTTTTTTAAAATAATTAACGTAAAAACGCTGCTCTCGCGCTGTGCCTGGTTCTACAAAAATTTGCTTTAATTGCTAGCCACAATGTAAATATTTCACTTTTTAAATAGACGTGTGCAACTGTAATTAAAACAATGCTTACATAATCTGAATTTAATCCGCACTACATAAAGCTAAACGGTAGTGAAACCTACATTGCAATATATAGCTATTAGCTAGCTAGTAAAACTTTCAGCTAGTAGACAGTTGGACAGACAAATCTTATTGAAGCGCTGACAAATGTTTATCTCTATGAATGCAACATAGTATTTATGATTATTTCAACATCTGAGACTGTTTTAGTTGTTGACGCGTGCTAAAAATAAATAATGAATTAAAAATTGCTGCGTGTGCCAAAAAATTTAAAATTTCAGTGTTAACTGTCAATGGGTGACTTACGCATTGACATTCGAAGCGGCTTTGAATGCGTTGGAGGTCAAAAACAAATTAAGTTTATTCGACGTGATACCAGAATGTTTACAAAAATGAAGCATTTTCCAAAACCGGAAGCGTTTATTGTTGTGAATCACTCAGAAAGGTTATCAAACGGGCACGAATTTCCATGCAAATGTCTGTTTTTATTGGATATCTTAAAAGTGAAATAGTAAAATAATATTTGGGAATCATGAAATTGTCTAGAAAATGGCATTCAATCGTTTTTGCACATTTTGCAATTAATTACTTAAAATGCATATTTGGTTGCATATTTTAAGCATTTTGTTAAATTTTTTTTTAAATATAAAATTTTGAATGCATAAAAAGTTTTTAAATACCCAATCGGGAATCCTTTGTTTTTGAAAACTTCAAACAAAATTTTATGGTTTATGCCAATAGGACGATAACTCAAGGTTGATCCCATAATTGCGATAATTGCAGTGATTTTATTATGATACTTTTAACGTTTTTGTTCTTTTACAGTTTTTGTTTGTATCCAAAGTTGTTTAGTTTTAATACTTTGTTTTTTGAATTCCTCACAGTATTTTAATAAAATATTTATTTTTCTATACAATACATACAATATTTATTGTTCTTTTTTTTTAAATAAAATAGATATTTTAATTTATTATTTTTATTGCATATTTTTGTGGCTGTAGTGTATTTTTTTTTGCATGATTTTGAATTTCAAGTTCGCATAATATGCGCATATTTGTGAGTTCTAAGTGCATGGAAATCCGTGCTCTAGTTATCAATGCAACAATGACCTAGTTGATTAAACTAGGACGATTAACCGGAAAAGTTGTATTAATCGGTTATTTTCTTTCGGTTACCGATTTATTTGTATAGTATTTTGCCATTTGATTAATCGAAAAAATATAAAATTTATTTCTGATTTTGGGTTTATAACTACAGATTTGCGAAAAAATACTTTCTGCATTTGCTGGTGCTTCAGGAATCGCTAAGACAGCATAAACAATTATCAACAGCTGGGAATTATCTCCACATTTCTTAAATTAATCCACTTAAATTAATGTAATTTATTAATGTGTACAACTATTTAATATATGTAGAATGTAATTTACTATGATTTCGAAAATTGGTAATTATATTTACATTTATAAAAATCCCAAATGCTTATTTACACAAATTTTTATGTTTTTTAATAAATTTATTATTCAAATGATTTTAGTTAATGAATGCGATTGTTTTCGTGCCTATCCCTGCTTTAAACGCTCATATCTGCTCAGCACTACCACTTAATCAAACCTCTAGGCTTACCTTGGGCTCAAGACCTTTTTAATGATATATCAAGTGCTGTTGTAGCATTTGTAGATTTGCTGGCATAAGGGGCCCTTACAGGAATAAATATAAAGATTATTATAATGAAATTAATCAGGAAAAGGTTAAAACTAGGTTAAAATCATAGGTTCTCAAACTTTTTAAGACTACCCCTTTCAGAGTAAACAATTTTTCAGCGCCCCCTCGGAAAAATACCTCATTGTTTTTTTTTTTTGTAAAAACTATGGAAAAAGAAATTTGTTTATTTTATTATTTACCAGCTGAAATACCCGGCTCCACCCGGAGTGTGTAGCATTCAGGGTGTGCAAAATGTGTGGAACGTGATACAATGACAATGCGCAACGATCAGTAGAACCAATCTCGACCATAAATTTGTTGTGAGTAATAAAATTTTTAATTTTAGGACTTAGGCTTCAGTCCTTAAAAAATTGAGTATTATCACATTCGAACAATCAAGTAAACCTCTTTCATCACTTAGATATCAGCTTCACCTCTCACATTGTCAGCGATTTGAATTTTATTAGATTTACAAACGATGTTAAAAAAGTAAAAAGCATAAGGTGTGTTTCATATATATAACGCCACTTCGAAATTTTAAATATTATTGTAACGGCCACCTTAAACATAAGAGAATGTTTTGCGAATTTGGTCATCTATGCACAACAACATTAGTGAGCAAGACCAAAGTCTATTCTAATAACGGTACATTGTTTATTGCTAAATATTACTTTTAATGCTGTTTCATTTTCGTTTCGTTATAAATACGCCACTTGCAATTATTTCTTCTGCTGCGTTTGAAGTGTAGAGATTAATAAAATTCTGTAGTTAGTTTTCAAGACCTTAACAATAGAGAAAAAATTTAGACCGGAATACCTCGTGCAACCCAATATACTTGCGAAAAATGGGAAAAATAAAAATTCTTAAAGAAGAAGGCTGTGGAATTCAGGAAATCGGGCGTTGAATTAATCGCAGCCATAGAGTGATTCAACATTTTTTTAACAAACCTCAAAATTACGGCAAAACAAAATGTCTGGCCAAAAAAAAAATCCTCTTACCGCGATCAGCGGAAAATAATCCGAGCTGCGAGCAACACTACACACAGTTTAAAAGAGTTGCGGGGTGTTGTTGCTGAAGAAGTTTCCCGAACACCGGAGAGTGCTACATCAGTGTAAACATTTCCGTAGTGAGCTTGTGAAGTGTGTTTCTGCTATTGCTAGCAAACATAAAAGAACGAGCTTGGAATTTGCAAGAAGGAACATAGGAACAAATTGTCTACCAGTCAGCTTTTCAATTATGTTTTAAAAAAGGGTCCCAAGTTGAAGATTAATTTTCACGTCATTTTTCCGTAAGAAAAAATGGAATCTTGATGGCCAGGATGTATTTTGACATTATTACATACGGCATACGCCGCGAACCACTTCCGTTTTCAAAAAGAAGTTTAGGTGGAGAGAAAGTGATGGTGTTGGGTGGTTTTTCTGAAATTGAAAGTTTAAGCATAGAGTATATATATTAAAGAAAGAGAACCCAATTCGCTCACTCAATTTTATTCGCTGAAAATCCAGCATGCAAATAAGGCTCTTGGGGAAGTGTTTTCGAAATGAGATATTCGAAAACATTTCTGCCGGTATTTTTGCAGTCGCCGTTGTTGTTGTCAGATTCTATAAACTGGCTGAAACTGGTTTGACTGGTTTTTATAATAAATTCTGCACAATGTTTACATTTTGACTAGACTCGTGTGTTGGAAAGCAGTTTGACTCCACTTTTGGAAAAAAACAGACAGACACAACTAGTCTTCCAGCAAGATAATGCGGCAATCTACGTAAATCGAGATGGTTTCAGGCCAATAACATTGATTTATTGGAGTAGCCGGCGTACTCTTCAGATTGTAATCCCATTGAGAATTTATGGGGAGTTCTTGTACGCCAGGTGTATAAAAATAACAGACAATTGGCAACGTGAAAGAACGGAAATCAGTAATTTTCGAAGAATGAAGTAAAATTGATTCAAACACATTAAAGAAATGAATTGCAAGAATACCAAATCGCATTTACAATATTATTGGAGCCAATGGTAATTTGATATTTTTTTTTTTTTATAAATTTAATAAAAATCGTTTTTATTAAAAACTTTGAAATGGCGTTATAAATATGACACAGCATCAAAAGTGATATTAAGCAATAAACAGTGTACCGTTATTAGAAAAGAGTTCACTTTTGCTCACTATTGTTTTTGTGCATAGATGACCAAATTCGCAAAACATTATCTATTGTTTAAACTGGCCGTTACAAAAATATTTCAAATTTCGCAGTGGCGATATATTTATGAAACATATCTTAGTAATCCCATAGAAATATTGCTAATCGATAAGAGGCTTAGAGTTTTTTGCAAAATTTTGAGATTGAGTAAAAGAAATAGTATCAAAACACTTACTCAAAAATGCCTATATATAAATTTTCATTCAAATCAGGAGAGCGGTTTTGGAGTTTTTCACAATTTCTTTGAAAGAGATTTGGACTACAGCGCCCTCTGATGTTCGAGATAGAGCAGAATAGATAAGTCAAAAACACTCAGCATCCGAAAAGGCTTTTATACAAATTGGTTGGGCAATGTGGCTGTTGCATAGCATCATTTAATAATTACAAATAGAAGGTGACACTGTGAGTGACGAAGCGCATTAAAGCTTCGATACATGCTCCACTTACCAACACCAACAAAATCGGTTATTGTTTTCGGGGGTAAAAGAAAAAATTGGAATTTTTGGGACCGTCTTTTTCATTCAAAAATTCCAAGCAATCGGCAAATTCAGCCCTATTGTGAATAAATTTTCGCCCGGAATCAAAAAAGGGAATTTTCGTATATTTAACACTGTGCACGAAATAGAAAATAGAAAAATATGTGTGGTTTGTCCACAATGAGTGAGAGAAAAAAATAGGGCGAAATTCTAAAACTTGGCAGACAAGTATCGGAAATGAGACCGTCTACGTGGCAGAAATTTTAAAATTTTTTGTCCTTACTTATATACAACAAATTTTCCTTAGTTCTTTTTTCTCATTTGTTTTGTTTTTGAAACAGTCCTTTTATTCAGGGTTTTTTTACATGTGCACGAACCGGTTTCAACTTTTTCTGATTTTCCAAACAATTGCTGCGTTATCAGAAGTGGTAGCGGTCTATGCTCAAGGTGTTCATATATGTATTCATTTTGTTCCAAACTTTTATTCGTTTTACAATTCAAAAACATCTAATAGAACGTTCACATCTAAGCTAACTTGCTCATTTCGATCAAAAATCACAAATGATATGCGTAACTAGCATATAGGAAATAAGCTAACAAATTCTTATTTTAATTTCGAACTCATTTTACCGAAATGAGTAGCAAATGAGATTAATTTAACGCATTTCATAATATACCCTTCAAAATTTAAACAAAAATATGATAAGACAAAAACAACCGTCAAACAAAATGCGATAAAATAAGTGTGAACACTTTTTAATGAGATATTAAAATTTGCTCATTTGACTTTGATGTGAACGTACTATAAAAGGCAGGTGATTGAATCTCTTGTTTTTTTCTCCCTATTTAGAGTGACAAACCACTGAGGACATTACACATTACATTAAAATAAAATGCAAAGTAATTCATATTCGGAAAAATTTAATTATTGTATGAAAAGTGTGCCATATTTAATTTAAGGGGGTCCTCTGGTAATCCGAAAAATTTTTTAGTTTTCCCTCAAAATGGCCAACTTTTTGTTGCTGGCGCTACATGCCACACAGCTCGCGATTCTATGGCCATTTTGAGGGAAAACTTCGGAGAACAATTAATCTCAAGAAATGGACCGGTAAGTTGGCCACCAAGATCATGCGATTTGACGCCTTTAGACTATTTTTTGTGGGGCTACGTCAAGTCTTAAGTCTACAGAAATAAGCCAGCAACTATTCCAGCTTTGGAAGACAACATTTCCGAAGAAATTCGGGCTATTCCGGCCGAAATGCTCGAAAAAGTTGCCCAAAATTGGACTTTCCGAATGGACCACCTAAGACGCAGCCGCGGTCAACATTTAAATGAAATTATCTTCAAAAAGTAAATGTCATGGACCAATCTAACGTTTCAAATAAAGAACCGATGAGATTTTGCAAATTTTATGCGTTTTTTTAAAAAAAAAAGTTATCAAGCTCTTAAAAAATCACCCTTTATGTTCTGCGGATTAATGGACATATGCCAAGGATTGTGCCTTGATGCGTACATCAGGCATGGAGGAAGGCACACTTTATGGGGCTGGAATTGCCGATTAATATTCGTAAGTATTGTATTAAAAAAATATGTGTTAATGTCATTTGTGTGCCTCAAAATTGAAGTCAAAACTTTAAACGCGTTTTTCTCGAAACCATGTTTTTCAAAACTTTGCGCACGATAACTCAAACAGTTTTTGACCGATTTTGATATATGAGGCATGAAACGACGCAGAATTTACGCCGCTATAGCCCCTACCTCAAACTTGCCGAAAAAATAATGTTTACTATTTTTTTTCTACACTAGACTACAAAAAAAAAGGTCGAAATTCGATTTTTCATTTTCAAAGTGGCGGCTCCCCCCCTAAAAAAATTTCGATTTTTGTTTCCGAGGTAGGGGCTATAGGGACATTCAGTCTAAGTAACTGAATATTTTTTTTCAGACGATGTTTACACTTGGAATCGTGCGCAATTTGGACCCACCTTTTTTCCGGAGAACCTCGTTACCAGGCCGAGAACTTTCTGAACGGTCCATAAATTCACTTTTTCAAAATTTTGTATTTTTTTCAATAAATTAAGCTACCCAAATCAAAAAACGGAACTAAAATATCTTTACTCGTTGTCTTTCCACAATATTTTGAAAAAAGGCTAAAATTTGGCATAGATTACCAGAGGACCCCCTTAACTTCTACCGAAGCTATTTATTAAAATAAAAAGTTATTTTCATCTTCCTACCGCCCACCAGCAGCGTCTCAGTGCCCCCTAAATTTTCGTGAGCTCAATACCGCCCCTAGGGCACCTTCAACGCCCACAGGGGGGGCGATAATGCCCACATTCAGAACCTATGATCTATATTAATAAAAATTATTTTCTGTTTGTTTATTTGTTTGTTTGTTTGGCTTTTATACAAATCTAAACGGCTGAACGCATTTCGCTCAAACTTAAAACGTGTCTTACTTGCGTCCTAGATTAGGTTTTTGCATACTTAGTTTTAACCACGCTCTCTTTAGCCGCCCATAAATCAATAAAAATGCAATATTTCAGACTGTTTCTATTGTTTGAGATTAAAATTTTGTAATTTAGTTTGTATGGTTGCTTTCAACAATTGTACCAAAACTGGGTTTCCACGCCCTCTTTTACTGCCCACAAATCAATGAAACGATATATCTCAGACGGTTTTGGTCGTATAAGACTGAAATTTGGTAATTAAGTTTGTATGCTCGTCGGGAAATGAACTAAAAATAAGCGTGGTGGTACTATAATTACGCCCACTTTTAAGAAATCATTAAGACTCCAAAATTTATGGGCCGATTGAGCTGAAACTTTGGCAGTAGATTGTTTTCGAGCACGAGATGATTTACGGGAAAAATGTTTGCCACACCTCTTTCACCGCCTACAAAATAAAAAAGTATGGTTCCTGTAACGTCCGTGGCGAAGCCGTTGACCACTGGGTCCTGCTAGTTATAGTATAAAAATTTATAAAAAACTAATTAAAAATTACTTTTTCTTTGCAGTTGTTTTAAAAACGGGTTTTTAAAGTTTTTATATATTTTAGCGATTAATCGGATATTCGATAAACGGTTAATTTTAATCGTAAAACCTTTAATTAATCGTATGTTCGATTAATCACATTTAAATTTTTCCCCATCACTACAATGACCTAATGTTAATAACTCCGGTGTTACTTAGCACACTGAGAGTTTATGTGTTAAGAATTTTTTTTTGTTGTAAAGAAAGCGTGAATCCAAAAATATTTTTCACAGCTCTCTTCGCATACAAAGTATCTCATACCCAAAACTTGCTTATTTAGCTGCCGCTTACAGCCGTTATTAGATTTTGGTCTCCTCTAAGAATTTGCGCCAGACTCTTTTGTTGCGCGCTTACTGGTGGCGGTTGAAAATCAGGAAATCAGAAAATCCACTTCTAAATCGCCGGGTATCATATCGAATATTTTCTTCACTAGAGCCATCCATCCCCTCAACATGAAATGAGCTGCTAAATTTACAGATTTTGTGCTGTATATACCTCAGGGAAATAAGTATATGTGCATTTTTGTTTTTATCGGTATCTTTTCTCTTTGTAACGGCAAATTTTTTTGGGTACGCAAGTTCTTTTTTGTTAAATGTAATGTCTCTTTGCCCTAGGCAAAAGCCTTCCTTATTCTTCATATTGAGTACCGTTATCATCAAATCGTGTTCAGACTCGTGATTTGCTTAGGAAATAAGTATATGTGCAAACACAGATCAGTATGGATTTGAGTGTGAACGAGTTAAGTAAAGTGAAGGGGTCATATTTTTTTAATTAAAAGCATGTAAGTAAAAGAAGTGTTTACACTTGTAAAATATAATATTGACACCAAATGTGGTATTTGTATTAGAATGCCACGTGCAAATCATTTGTCAGAGGAAGAGCGCGGATTGATAAAGGGTTTACATGAAACCGGTACAAAAATTGCCGATATCGCTTCCAGAGTAAATCGACACAGAAATACGATTTCAAATTTCCTAAAAAATCCGGATGATTATGGCGAGACTAAGCGCTGTGGCAGACCGACTACTATCGATGAACGGTGCAAGCGCGAAATACGTCGATTAGCAGTCCAAAAAGCCATGTCTTGCATGGAGATCAAAGGTCATTTGAAACTAGCCGTATCAAGAAGAAGAGTCCATCAAGTCATGACCGAAAATAAAGTGATCAAATATGATTCCTGAGAGCCTGTACCTAAATTATTGAAACGCCACATAAACGCTCGTTTGGCATTTGCAGAAAAAGTTAAATTTTGGGACGATGAATTCCAAAAAATAATTTTTTCTGACGAAAAGAAGTTCAATTTGGACGGCCCTGATGGCTGTCACAAGTACTGGCGCGATGTAAGGCAATCCCGCCAAACTCGTCATAAGCGAAATCATGGTGGCGGATCGCTGATGGTTTGGGCTGCTTTTGGGTATGCTGGAAAGTCACCGCTTTGCTTCATTCCAACCAAAACTAATGCGGACTTTTATGTACAATTGTTGGATGAAGTGCTCGTAGAATTTGCTGGGGACCTGTATGGAGATGATTGGATCTCCAGCAGGACAATGCACCTATTCACACAGCGCGCACTACGAAGGAGTTCTTTACATCCAGGAGCATACCAGTTTTGGAGTGGCCAGCAATCAGTCCGGACCTAAACCCCATCGAGGACCTCTGGGGGATACTTTCGAACAAAATTTATAAGAACGGCAGTCAGTTTGAGACCATAAAACAGCTGAAAGAGGCTTTACTTTGCGAGTGGAGCCAAATAAGCCCGTTAACTTTAAAGAAATTGGTTGACTCTATGCCAAATAGAGTTACTCAAGTGTTTATAAAAAAAGGAAAACATATTGATTACTAACAATAAAAAAAAAAATGGTTGGGTAGAATTTAATTGAATAAATGTCTATATGCACATATACTTATTTCCTAAGAGGCATTAATATTTAGTTGCCTATTTTTCTTGTTGTAAGCATATTGAAATGAAGTTGTTTAGTTTTATGTTACTTTTCATTAATACTAATATATATTAAAAAATGAAATGAATTCCAATGGTTTCCGTTGTTTTATTTCAAATTAAGCTGATGCACATATACTTATTTCCCTGAGGTAGTAGGAAGGGCATGATGAGTGATTTACAGAGAGCGAATTTCGTGCGTCGGAAAAGAGCTCTGCTTCTCAATTGCCCTCCTGAGACCAAAGATACATCTGTTGCCAAGAGTTATTCTTCGTTTAATCTCAATACAGTTATTGTTCGAGGAGCTAATGCTGAATGCAAGGTCGATGTGAAGGCGGCTTTAAAATCCACAAAAAGAGTGTGACTGTTGATTTGTTTTTCCATGGAATTTCCAAGATTTGTCGTAATGTAAATGATGCTTTTAATGTTAGAGAGGGACATCTTCTTACTAAAAGATAAATTTGATACAATGGTAATATTATATTTGAATCTTAAGCCATGCTGCATTATATTTCAATACCTTCCGACTAAGTTTCCAGATCTTTAAGATTCAAATGCTATGATTCAGTTAATTTTTCGGTAAACAATGCTTTATACAGCATTTCGTATAGACACATTTTTATTTGATTACGACACACAAGGTATGCTTACTACGTTTACTATTGCAATGGTGACGTGAGTTCGAAACCTACAATTGGTCCAAACAGAAAAGAATTGTAATTAATCAAGTATTTCATCTTTTTTTAAAAAAATAATCTATTTACCCATGATAACGCTTAGTAATCTTTAATTACAGCCTTGCTGTTTGTCTGATTGCTGTTTGTTTTTTGTCATAAAATTTAATAATATTTTAAATTAAGGTTTTAAGGAAGCTAAACACTTTTAAATTAATTTAAAAAATTTTTTTGCAAATCAAAAGTGTAGTTTTGTTATTTTGATAATAATATACTCAATCGATCTAAAAATTGATAAAAAATTTTCAGTTTGATAAATAGCCTGATAACTCTTAACCAAAATGACAAAATTTATTTAATTTATTTGACAAAAAATTTTTGATAAATTGATTAATGTTTTTTTTCATATTAATAAAAAAATGTATACCTAGTTAATTTCAACAAATTTGACAAATAAACGTCGTTTTTTCCAAAAAATTTTTCAAATAAATCAAAATATTTATCAGTTTGATAAAATAATTGTTGTTTTACATTTATTTGATAACATCTTTATCGAATAAATGAAAAAAAATGTGTGTGGCTGCCACGCACGGTTGAAGTGAACATTTAACCCAAAAATGGAATTCTGGGAAGATTGATAATTTATTTTATTAACATTCCCTCTTTCATTGTAACCAAATGGTTAAAAAGCTGTCTGCCTTCATACCAGTATTAGTTAAAGAACTGTCTTTTTTTCATAAAGTCAACAACAAATTTTCAACATGGCGATATCATGGGAAATATCAATTGTGCCTTTTGTTTATTGACAGTTACTGAAAACTTCAATATTTACGTGCAGAATCCGATCGCAGTTTTTTTTTACTTTTGTAACACAGTTGGTTATCAAAAGGGTTTATTTTTTCAATTTGATGACTTAAGTAGTGCCCAGGCTCGATCCTCATAGCACATAGGATAGATCTTGCTCTTTTATTTTTTTGTTAATTATATTTTTATTTATAAATATTTAAAAGAAAAAATTTGTCGAAAAACTTGTGGAGAATAATGCATTTTTCTCTTTCCGTACATGCATCGAACCGCAATTCGGCTGCAAGTTGAACGTGCTACAATCGCATCATTGCCTCGCTCTTACGAACAATCTCGAAAGCAAGCATAGCATACATCTTTCAATTTATTTCATGGAATTGATGACAAAAAAATTTATTGCTTATACAAAATAATCATTAATCGATTCTAACTCGGGCCTTATTTGTATAATTTATTTTCAATTTTTCAAAAAAAAAAAACTGCTGGTATAATTGAGAACATTTTTAATTAAAAAAAAGCACAAAATTTCAACTGCAGAAAGGACCACTAAACTAAAGCACTGACCTTACTACGCATACTTGTTTAGGTTTATTTTCCGTGCCTACACAGTTAAAAATGTTGATGTGTTTTTCGGTACAAGACTTGAATCGAATTTTATGTTGCATTTGCGACGATACTTCCCAGTAGTTTAAGTTTTAAAGAATTGATAAACGAATCATGAACGATTTTTCTTCATCTTTGACGAAACATGCTGATTCGGCCATACATTTCATTGACGAAAATCCCATAAAAAATTAGCACGAACGCAATATAGAAATGTTGAAATTTTTCGTGCATGAATATATTACTGAATCGTTGCGGAAGTTTCGTCAACAAACAAGACAGAAATATGAATAAAAATTGTTTTCTATTTTTATATATTCTTTGATTTCATTTTACATGATTTTTGGATCAGACTATTTCCGATTTGTAATCTTTGATATATCAGTCATGCAGTCGATAAATACACCACGTTTTTAAAATAATATATATTGTAAATTTTTAAGAAAAAACTACTTCGAAATATAAGCCTTTGCAGAGAAAACATGAACAAACACAAAGCAGAAAGGTTAAAAGATTTTCGAAAAAATTTTTTAATGAACGGACACAAGCCGGACGCGTTAAAGAATTTTCGACAAGATATACAAGAGATAAGAGTTATCGGTTATCGCGTACTCTACTGTTTTCGTTGTTTCCTTGTTCTGTTTGTTTTTTTTTAATGTTGACGAAACCAATGCAGATGAGTTAAAGAATATTCTGCAAGTCTGTTATTGACGAATACAAGCCAGACGCATTGAAAAATGTTCTGCAAGTGCAATATACAATTATAAGGTAGGGTAGGAAGATTCACCACACCGACCTCGAATGTCAAAATGTATTTTAGCATTGCCACTTTTCTGTATTATTGATGAATGTGGGACAAATTATAAGAAAGGGAATTATTAGTAGGATAAATAGGACAATTTACGACAGTTGTATTTAGAATAAAATAAATTACTGTTTAGGTAAAACAAACGATACGTCTATTTCACGAACACATCGTTAAACAGGCGAAAATTAGCTGCTTTGAATCCATGTATGAAGAATGTCAGACACAAACGAACACAGCTGACTCAGTTACAAACGAAGACGTAACCACAGTGCGAAGTTGGGTCTTTGTAAACAAAAAAATCCGAACGAATCGTAAAAATTTGACGAGAGCAAAATTATTATCGTTCTGGAAATGGATGGTAAAAAAACGTAAATTTTATTTTAGAAGTATATTTGACAGCTGATGCAAAAAGTATTGCCACCTATTAAAAAATGCCAGTAATAAGCATACAATTTTCAAGATTTTTGTCAGTTTTACGCTTAATGCTCAACTTTTACAATCTGGTTATAAGGTTTTTGATAAGTACTTACGTTGAGAGTATTTGAGAAACGCATGGTGTTTCATTTTTCAATACATTTTTTGACATTCTGCCTTATTTTGACAAGTCTCATACATGGTTCGATGTTTGATTCTATGGAAATGTCAAAATAAGGCAGTAAATTTTTTTCTGACATTCCGGATGAGAACACCTTATATTTATTCCACCATGGAGAAACGTAAGCAACGTAATGTTGGACGATGACGCAAAAAAAAAATACAAAGACCCAATTTTGGACGATCACGTCGGAAAACGAACGAAGCTTGGCACGAAGGCTTCGTTTTATCTAAGCAGGGCATTAGTTTTCAGTAAATTTTTATTGCTCATTAGTTCTCGTTTTGCTTTTCGTGTTACTAACTTTGTATAAAAAAATTTTATTCTAATGTGCATTTTAAATCTAAAAATAATTTTTTTACTGCCGTCTGACAAAGAAACTGTTGAACATAAATCAAAAAACTGTTTTTGTAAATTAAAAAGTGCTTTTATTTCATCTTTTTAGTTTTTTATTTTATCTGTTGGAACTTTAAAAAGAAACTTAAGTTTTCTTTGTTCCACATTATATGACAGAAGGCATAATTTTTTTTTGGACATTACTAAAAATTTTTAAATTTAGTAAAAGTGCACTACTCTATCAGAGAAGGAATTTATAGCGAATGGCCTATGGCGAATTGAATAAATCTCAAAAAAAAAACTTCAAAACTTTCCTAATATATTATGTACTGTAAAATGATATACTTCACCGTTTTTCAGTGGCTACATATTATAATTTCACTTTTGAAGCAAAAATCGAAATGAAATGTCAATGTTAATATATAAAGTATGTTTTAAAAAACCAAATGAAATTATCTGAAAAAACGAAACAAAGTGATATTTGATCATAATTATCACCTGTCCAATTTGTTACAACATACAAATTGTCGACAAATTGTCGAACATCAAAGCTTACGAAGTTAGAACACGTCATCACAGTTAAGTAATTCATCAAAAACACTAAGAACAAACATAGATTTTTCATGGATATTTTTTTAAGATACGGCAGCACCATATATTATAATTTTGACATTCAAGGTCGGTGTGGTGAATCTCCTTACCCTACCTTATAATTGTATCATGTGCAAGTGTGGCTTATGCAGCAAATTTGTTTAATTTATTTAAAAGCAGAGTAGTAGTCCGGTAACTCAGTTTATAATGGAAGAACTTGTTACCATCCATAACCGTGTGTTCAAATACCACAGCATGGCATTTTTTAATTTCGATAAAAATGTGTGTTAAAAACTGCATTTAAATTATATGAAAGATATGGTATTTATATGAAAATTCACAGATCTAAGAATAAAACAAATTTTAGATTCAAAGTTGCATTCGTTCATATTGCAGCATGTGCTGTTTCCAAATCAATAAATGCAAGGCCTACTTCGAAATTGTTTTCTGAATTTCTCAAAACTCAATTTGAGAAATGTCTAAAAGTATGCTAATATTCTGAAAAAAGCTGCGTTCAGATTAAAATTTTTAGAAAGACTCAATTCAATAATAAAAGAAAGAAAAGAACTACTGATTGTAAAATTTAACATAAGTATGAGCTACTCAAATCGATATGTCTCCGTGGCCCAGTTGGTAGAACAGCCGACTATGGATACACAAGCAGAGTTCAAATCCTCGGTGAAAGCAAAAATATGAGAAATTACTAAATATCCATTTTTTAATTTTTATACAACCAGTGAATTGCTGTATTGTTGTTTTCATAAGAATCATTTCGTTACATTGGTTCTACCCCCCATCTAGATCACCGTATTGTTGTATACGCGGCTATAAAAGTTTCACTTCAAAAAATTGTGTTACGTTACCAAATGCTGTAAAAAAATGTATTTAGTATCCTGATAAATATTCTATATATATATGGACAAGCTCTATAACCTTTAACATGCATGTCTTCCGTTACAATGTCAAGACTGTTACCGGCGCGGCATTAAAAAGTAAGCATCAAAATCAATCAAAATTTTGTGCATTCATTTATCATTTCGTATTTTATATTGTTACGCTACGGATAATTTTCACAGGTTGTCCGATCGTAACCCTTATAATTTTTTTATTTATTAATTTTATTATTAAAAGTTAAAGTTCTATGAATTTTCCAATGTAAGTATAATACTTTAAATTAATACTTAATTTGATTTGAGTATTATAGTCAGTTTGGTTACGCTTCACATAAAAATCAATATGCTATTTCTTACATTGAAAAAAGATAACTAATACGAAATTAGGTTGCTTACTGAAATAAGAAACCTTTAAAAATAATTTATTTTATAAAATATTATGAGTGTCATATTAAACGATGTAATTTTTTATTATTTATAGAAATCTTTAAGTGCAAACATTAAAAAAAAAAGATAAGTTTAAACACCATTCCAAAGTGAAATGAATGACATAATTTAAAATTAACTTAGTAAAATAGCTATAGACCAATAATTATAAAGTAATAAAACGTCTATTTCCACTTAACACCAAAGTTTCAAATTTTCTGTCACAAACAAGCGTTCCGCTCACAGCATTAGGAAAATGTGGCTACGTTCTAGTGCTTTGACCCCTTTGAAAACACTTGAAGTATTGAATTTTTATTCATCTGTATGCATATGTCTAACCTTTCTTCTCCTTTACTTGTAACAATGCAAAACAATAACAATACAAAAAAAAAAAAAAAAAGAAATAGAAAATAATGTGTGTGTAGCCGCAAAGTACCGTAGATATTACTTATTACCGAAAAATTTTAAATCTTTAAGTGGTTACCTAATTTGCGTGCTTGGAGCTGTTCATATGTTTTCGTCCAATTTTTGACCACTCCCCTCCCCCCTATGTCACACTTCGTCGCAAAGTCTTAACCCCCTCCCAACCGCTCCGATGTAACGTCACACTTTTACTTTTTTAAATTTTTCGAGGTTTTGTTTTTAGTTTACCATTTTGTTAAGTAAAAAAGCATAGAACTCGTTATATTTATTATAATTTATTTGTAAATTAATTACGACCTTCTTTCATAAGTTTTTAAGTTATGTGTTTATATAACTCCAATAATTTTTCAATTATTAAAGGTTATATTTTATCGAGCTCAAGGTCAATGTTGCTTTCCGAAGAAAATAACTGAAGGAATAACAACTAACAACAACAATATCCTTATAGAGTATCAATCACATAGCAGACTAGACAGCTGTTTCGTTGGCCGCTACACCAACTCATCAGTAGTCTTTTATCGTGATTCTTGCTGTGATCCACTAAGCTCTTAATTTTCTACTTGTTTCACGAATGCAATTAGTAAATTACCCTGAATTGCGGTACGAGAACACAAATGATATGAAAGCAGCTTAAAGTTCTTCTAATTTGTGAAGCATACTTTCAGGGAAAGTATGTTCTATTATTCGAAGATAGATCAAAGCTTTTCTAAATACTCAATAATTTTGTTGTGCTAGTTGTTGTTGCTCCTCTATTTCACAGTCGATCTTAGCTTCAGCAATTAGCTGATATTAAACTACGACGACATGAAGATTTGTTTCTTTTGAAAACTTAGATTTTTAATTAATTGTGTGTAAACACACACAAATAATCATATTTTCAACGGCCGGGCTCTGCCATAGAATTTATTTGTAAATTAATTACGACCTTCTTTCATAAGTTTTTAAGTTATGTGTTTATATAACTCCAATAATTTTTCAATTATTAAAGGTTATATTTTATCGAGCTCAAGGTCAATGTTGCTTTCAGAAGAAAACAACTGAAGGAATAACAACTAACAACAACAATACCCTTATAGATTATCAATCACATAGCAGACTAGACAGCTGTTTCGTTGGCCGCTACACCAACTCATCAGTAGCCTTTTATCGTGATTCTTGCTGTGATCCACTAAGCTCTTAATTTTCTACTTGTTTCACGAATGCAATTAGTAAATTACCCTGAATTGCGGTACGAGAACACAAATGATATGAAAGCAGCATAAAGTTCTTCTAATTTGTGAAGCATACTTTCAGGGAAAGTATGTTCTATTATTCGAAGATAGATCAAAGCTTTTCTAAATACTCAATAATTTTGTTGTGCTAGTTGTTGTTGCTCTTCTATTTCACAGTCGATCTTAGCTTCAGCAATTAGCTGATATTAAACTACGACGACATGAAGATTTGTTCCTTTTGAAAACTTAGATTTTTAATTTATTGTGTGTAAACACACACAAATAATCATATTTTCAACGGCCGGGCTCTGCCATAGAATTTATTTGTAAATTAATTACGACCTTCTTTCGAAATATGATTATTTGTGTGTGTTTACACACAATAAATTAAAAATCTAAGTTTTCAAAAGAAACAAATCTTCATGTCGTCGTAGTTTAATATCAGCTAATTGCTGAAGCTAAGATCGACTGTGAAATAGAGGAGCAACAACAACTAGCACAACAAAATTATTGAGTATTTAGAAAAGCTTTGATCTATCTTCGAATAATAGAACATACTTTCCCTGAAAGTATGCTTCACAAATTAGAAGAACTTTAAGCTGCTTTCATATCATTTGTGTTCTCGTACAGCAATTCAGGGTAATTTACTAATTGCATTCGTGAAACAAGTAGAAAATTAAGAGCTTAGTGGATCACAGCAAGAATCACGATAAAAGGCTACTGATGAGTTGGTGTAGCGGCCAACGAAACAGCTGTCTAGTCTGCTATGTGATTGATACTCTATAAGGGTATTGTTGTTGTTAGTTGTTATTCCTTCAGTTGTTTTCTTCGGAAAGCAACATTGACCTTGAGCTCGATAAAATATAACCTTTAATAATTGGAAAATTATTGGAGTTATATAAACACATAACTTAAAAACTTATGAAAGAAGGTCGTAATTAATTTACAAATAAATTCTATGGCAGAGCCCGGCCGTTGAAAATATGATGATTTGTGTGTGTTTACACACAATAAATTAAAAATCTAAGTTTTCAAAAAGAAACAAATCTTCATGTCGTCATAGTTTAATATCAGCTAATTGCTGAAGCTAAGATCGACTGTGAAAAAGAAGAGCAACAACAACTAGCACAACAAAATCTTTGAGTATTTAGAAAAGCTTTGATCTATCTTCGAATAATAGAACATACTTTCCCTGAATAGATATAGATATAGATATAGATATAGATATAGATATAGATATAGATATAGATATAGATATAGATATAGATATAGATATAGATATAGATATAGATATAGATATAGATATAGATATAGATATAGATATAGATATAGATATAGATATAGATATAGATATAGATATAGATATAGATATAGATATAGATATAGATATAGATATAGATATAGATATAGATATAGATATAGATATAGATATAGATATAGATATAGATATTGATATAGATATAGATATAGATATAGATATAGATATAGATATCTATATCTATATATTTATATCTATTTATATCTATTATATCTATATAGATATCTATATCTATATATTTATATCTATATCTTTATCTTTATCTATATCTATATCTATATCTATATCTATATCTATATCTATATCTATATCTATATCTATATCTATATCTATATCTATATCTATATCTATATCTATATCTATATCTATATCTATATCTATATCTATATCTATATCTATATCTATATCTATATCTATATCTATATCTATATCTATATCTATATCTATATCTATATCTATATCTATATCTATATCTATATCTATATCAATATCTATATCTATATCTATATCTATATCTATATCTATATCTATATCTATATCTATATCTATATCTATATCTATATCTATATCTATATCTATATCTATATCTATATCTATATCTATATCTATATCTATATCTATATCTATATCTATATCTATATCTATATCTATATCTATATCTATATCTATATCTATATCTATATCTATATCTATATCTATATCTATATCTATATCTATATCTATATCTATATCTATATCTATATCTATATCTATATCTATATCTATATCTATATCTATATCTATATCTATATCTATATCTATATCTATATCTATATCTATATCTATATCTATATCTATATCTATATCTATATCTATATCTATATCTATATCTATATCTATATCTATATCTATATCTATATCTATATCTATATCTATATCTATATCTATATCTATATCTATATCTATATCTATATCTATATCTATATCTATATCTATATCTATATCTATATCTATATCTATATCTATATCTCTATCTATATCTATATCTATATCTATATCTATATCTATATCTATATCTATATCTATATCTATATCTATATCTATATCTATATCTATATCTATATCTATATTTATAATTATATTTTTTAGTATATAATTATACTATATTTTACAAAACAAAACAAAACAAAACAAAACAAAACAAAACAAAACAAAACAAAACAAAACAAAACAAAACAAAACAAAACAAAACAAAACAAAACAAAACAAAACAAAACAAAACAAAACAAAACAAAACAAAACAAAACAAAACAAAACAAAACAAAACAAAACAAAACAAAACAAAACAAAACAAAACAAAACAAAACAAAACAAAACAAAACAAAACAAAACAAAACAAAACAAAACAAAACAAAACAAAACAAAACAAAACAAAACAAAACAAAACAAAACAAAACAAAACAAAACAAAACAAAACAAAACAAAACAAAACAAAACAAAACAAAACAAAACAAAACAAAACAAAACAAAACAAAACAAAACAAAACAAAACAAAACAAAACAAAACAAAACAAAACAAAACAAAACAAAACAAAACAAAACAAAACAAAACAAAACAAAACAAAACAAAACAAAACAAAACAAAACAAAACAAAACAAAACAAAACAAAACAAAACAAAACAAAACAAAACAAAACAAAACAAAACAAAACAAAACAAAACAAAACAAAACAAAACAAAACAAAACAAAACAAAACAAAACAAAACAAAACAAAACAAAACAAAACAAAACAAAACAAAACAAAACAAAACAAAACAAAACAAAACAAAACAAAACAAAACAAAACAAAACAAAACAAAACAAAACAAAACAAAACAAAACAAAACAAAACAAAACAAAACAAAACAAAACAAAACAAAACAAAACAAAACAAAACAAAACAAAACAAAACAAAACAAAACAAAACAAAACAAAACAAAACAAAACAAAACAAAACAAAACAAAACAAAACAAAACAAAACAAAACAAAACAAAACAAAACAAAACAAAACAAAACAAAACAAAACAAAACAAAACAAAACAAAACAAAACAAAACAAAACAAAACAAAACAAAACAAAACAAAACAAAACAAAACAAAACAAAACAAAACAAAACAAAACAAAACAAAACAAAACAAAACAAAACAAAACAAAACAAAACAAAACAAAACAAAACAAAACAAAACAAAACAAAACAAAACAAAACAAAACAAAACAAAACAAAACAAAACAAAACAAAACAAAACAAAACAAAACAAAACAAAACAAAACAAAACAAAACAAAACAAAACAAAACAAAACAAAACAAAACAAAACAAAACAAAACAAAACAAAACAAAACAAAACAAAACAAAACAAAACAAAACAAAACAAAACAAAACAAAACAAAACAAAACAAAACAAAACAAAACAAAACAAAACAAAACAAAACAAAACAAAACAAAACAAAACAAAACAAAACAAAACAAAACAAAACAAAACAAAACAAAACAAAACAAAACAAAACAAAACAAAACAAAACAAAACAAAACAAAACAAAACAAAACAAAACAAAACAAAACAAAACAAAACAAAACAAAACAAAACAAAACAAAACAAAACAAAACAAAACAAAACAAAACAAAACAAAACAAAACAAAACAAAACAAAACAAAACAAAACAAAACAAAACAAAACAAAACAAAACAAAACAAAACAAAACAAAACAAAACAAAACAAAACAAAACAAAACAAAACAAAACAAAACAAAACAAAACAAAACAAAACAAAACAAAACAAAACAAAACAAAACAAAACAAAACAAAACAAAACAAAACAAAACAAAACAAAACAAAACAAAACAAAACAAAACAAAACAAAACAAAACAAAACAAAACAAAACAAAACAAAACAAAACAAAACAAAACAAAACAAAACAAAACAAAACAAAACAAAACAAAACAAAACAAAACAAAACAAAACAAAACAAAACAAAACAAAACAAAACAAAACAAAACAAAACAAAACAAAACAAAACAAAACAAAACAAAACAAAACAAAACAAAACAAAACAAAACAAAACAAAACAAAACAAAACAAAACAAAACAAAACAAAACAAAACAAAACAAAACAAAACAAAACAAAACAAAACAAAACAAAACAAAACAAAACAAAACAAAACAAAACAAAACAAAACAAAACAAAACAAAACAAAACAAAACAAAACAAAACAAAACAAAACAAAACAAAACAAAACAAAACAAAACAAAACAATGTTAGTCTTTAATAAAGCCACAAGATAGCAAAAGAAAAGAAGAAAAGTTCACATTTTTATATGAGAAATATGCATTGATGCCTCAGTTGCTGCTGACGTTCTTATGCTTGTTGCATTAGTTCGAGCCGAAATCTCGAAGGCAACATCGTGTTTGTTGAATAGAATCGTTTTACGAATCTCTTAGAGCTTTACAAGCAATGCTTATTTAAATAAATACTTGCGCTGCTAAACAGCTTTCAGTCTGCTGTCAGCCTCCAATCAGTTAATGTAGCGCCGCTTTGTCCGTCTGATGCACACAAGAAATAAGACGTTGCAAAACGAAGAAGCGATGCATAATTCATTACATTAGTTTACTTATATGATATTTCAAAAACGCTGCGCTACTTCACATTAACCATTATATAAATCAATAATCGTTCTACGAATATTTATCAGAAACTGCTTGTGTTGTTGTTGTTAATAAGTATGTATCGAATATTTGCATATACTATTTATAGGTATTTCTTTCGTGTTTGTTATTGTTTTTGTTAATCTTCAGCAAGATTAATACAATAAATAATACATAAATAATACATAAAATTATATAACATTATACAGGTTTACATATACGGAGACTGTGTATGGTAGTTATTAAAGAGCTGCACGGGTATGTTTGCAAGACATTTGTTTGTGGCGCATGCTCACTCTATTCAACTCTCATCTTTAACAGTATTTAACATATGCAACATAGAGAGCGAGAATAAATGAGCATAAAGCATAAAGAAAAACGAGAACTTTATCAAAGCAAGCATATAAAGTAAAATTGAAATGTGTTGAAGTGCTCAGTCTTGGACACTGAGTTCTTGGTTATTTTATTTTTATTTTTGAAAATGATAAGACAATGAAAAAAAATAAGTAAAAAGCATAAAACGAATATAAAATTAACAAAAAAAAAAAAACAACAATTTGCCAACAAATAATGTATAATGTTATTTTTTTGTGTTTAATACTATGTTCACACTGAGTTAAAATTAAGTAAATTCGTCAGATAATTACGAAATTACACAAAAGTGTCCAGACTGGGGTTTGATAATTTCGTTCGACGTTTGATTTTTTTTTTTTTTTTTGATAATTAATTATTCTCATGTAGTTTTTTAACTGAATAAAGCAACATGAATCCAGAGAAACTTTCAAGAGTTACTTTATCTTCTTTATATTTATTTCTGTAAGGTTCCCCTTATTTTAGCAAACCTACAAATGCTACAGCAACACTTTATATATCATTAGAAAGGTCCTGAGGTGTAGGTAAGCCGAAAATTGTAAGATTTTTGAAAAGGGGTAGCGTTTAGCAGATATGAGCATTTAAAGTTGAAAAAAATGGAAAAAATACTTAAGACACGAACTCGCTCTAATGTGAATGAGAAAGTGTGATTTCCAAAGCGAAGAAGGGAAGTACGCCCAATTTTCTGGGCGTTATCACTACTTATATTTAAATGAGCTAGAAGATGCAGAAAAATGTGTAGGTTCTCTCATAAATGATATAAAGCATATGATAAAAATGGATAATGGATAACAAGACAGCAAGTTTCTCATTATGCCAAAAAAAGGGTATGTTCAATATACACAATTTTCAGATTTCAGGGTTGCAAGTGAATTTTGGCGTAATTTCGTGAGTAATTTAAACGAAATTACCTTATTTGAGATAATTTTGAAATTAACCAATTGTATGGGAAATTACCACCTTTATTATGTAATTTCAGACGAAATTACACAAAATCGAAATTAATTAAAAAATCACATCGGATGCCGTAATTTCTCTATAACATATTTGTTTTGCTTGGTGTGTTAGTTATTTTTTTGCATTGATTTGGTTGTCCCTATTTGATCGTATCGAATGTATAGAGCATTTAGTAATAATGAGAAAGTGCATATCTTCGTGAGAGGCTTACAAATGCTGTATAGTGAGCACTTTTTTGTGAGAGAATTGCTTATGCTTTAAAGAATAAAGTAAATAAAGAACAAGACAATAAAATGCTCGATGCACTTTATTGTATAAAACACATGCATGCAGCCCTTTAGTAGTTAGTAAATTATGGGAAAATGTGATGAAAAATTTCATTAAAAAAATGACCGTGTGCAAGAACAGCCGTGGCGGACATTTGCCAGATATTGTGTTCCTTTATTTATTTTATTGTGTTCCTTTATTTTTTTGTTACTAAGTTGGCACAACTGTCCTCTATCCTGACGTGAAGCATGAGTGCGATCTGTCAGTTATTTTGTTTACAGAGCTCGATTTTGTCAGTTAATTTCAAGTGTGTTTTGCGATTTTAACAATGAATAAAATATTGAACAAAGAATTTGTTTCAAATTTTGCATTGCTAATTTAATTACGTGTGCCGAATCGCTTAAAATGGTACAGAAGGCTAACAGTGAATCCACTTTATCAAAAATACGTGCATATGAGTAATACTGTTCATTCAAAAACGGTCGAGATGTGGTGGAAGATTAAACATCAATAAAGTGAAGGAAATGGTGGCGGAAAATCAATATTTTAGGGTGAGAAGAGAGAGAGCCACTGAGCTTTCTGTGTCTCACGAATTAATTCGTATCCATTGAACACGATTGTTAAGGCATGAAACGCGTTGCCGCTTTATTTTTGAACTAGTCACAAGAAGGGATGATATTGACTTTACTTCAAACGGCCAGAATTCATATAAAAATAGGACCAATTTGACATAATAGGGTTTTTAGATTTGAAAAGTGGTAACTCAGTATTGAAGACTTCTTATATTGATATACGGCCATGATCACACAAATAGCACACTTTTTTATAATCTCAACAAGTTCAGTTTATTTCGGATTTTGTTTAAAAAAGGTTAGTTTTTGTAATGGAAAAAACAATTCATTTCAAATTTACAGTTTTGGAAAATCAAAATAATTTCGACTTTTTCGTATGCTTTATATCGGTTCAGCTGTTTTAGCCTAAATATGGAAGTACTTGGTTGATCACAAAAAAAGCACACTTTAATTTAAATGATTTAATGAAATCACTTCCATCTTGAATCAAAAATTTTGGGTAGTTAGTTATAATAGTTTATGGTGATTCTTTCAAATAGATTTTATTTCACACAAAAATCAAAAAGACGCCAAAAACAATCTATAAATAAAGTAAGTAATAAAAATTTGATAAGTCAATCCTGTATTTGATAATTATATATTAAAATTGCAAAACATTTCCACAAAAATCCAAAAACCGGATCCACCACCTTGTTCAAAAAGAAAGGTTCATTCACACTGTGAACCGGACTTAACTGTTCGATTCGAACATTTATTTTTTTAGAAGGTTGCCACATGTGTCTATGTGAAGGCTGCCAAATATCAGCGTCTCTCGTTGACATTTGGTAAAGTGGCAGTGTTTTGTTTACAACTTTTTTTGTCTCTTCGATTTTTACGATGGAAGAAAAAATTGAGCCTGATTCACTCGCCTGATGCCTGGTTTGCGTGTCATACTCGTATACCCATGTCTCATCACCAGTAATGATGGATTCGATGAATGATTCGTCGTTTTCGACCATTTCCAGCATGTCTTTCGCGATAGCAACTCGGTCCCTTTTTTGCATGAAATTGAGTTCTTTCAGTACCAACTTCGCAGCGACACGTCTCAAGCCCACTTCATTCTTCAAAACGTTCTGAACGGATCCAATTAATATGCTGACGTCCTCTGCTATCTCTCTAATCGTCAATTTTCGATTTTTGACCAACATTTCTTTGATTTTTTCAACGTTTTCTTCGGTAGTCGAACACGATGGCCGCCTTCGTCTTGGCCACTCACAAATCGGTTTAACCATTTGGTTGCTTTTGATACGATAGAGCAGAGTCACCGTAACATTTCACCAACATTTTACGTGTATCGGCGCAGTTGAAACTATTTTTCACACAAAATTTGAAACAAACTCGTTGCTCAATTTATTCTTCCATCGTAAAAATCGAAGACACGAAAAAAGTTGTTGTAAGCAAAACAGTGTCACTTTACCAAATGTCAACGAGAGACGCTGATATTTGGCAGTCTTGTCATAGACACATGTGGCAACCTACTAAAAAAAAATTTCGAATCGGATAGTTAAGTCCGGTTCACAGTGTGAATTTTTGAACAAGGTGGTATTCATCTTGAAATAGTCGTAGAATGCCAGAAATTAATAAGCAATTTAGTGCAGACTCTCCGTTAAGACTTGTAAGAAGTCTAACTAATGAAGCGGGACGAAATGGAGCATTAGTAAATCCACTCCTGTCAGACAAATATATTGAGGCATGGCTGAATTTAACAAAAAGTTATTTAATAAATAACTTACAATTTTAGGATATAGAATTTTGCAACAAGAAAACTAAGTAAAATCACATCGGGTAAGATGACAAAACAATTTTCCACCGCATATAATGCCAAGGAATAAATTTGAAATACGCCACCAAAACTGTTCATCAAGGTGTAGAGAGATGTTACTGGCTTCATTTTCTTAACGTGGAGTTTGACCACTGATCAGAATCATAGATAAAATGGATTCATTTGTATATTAAGGCATTGTCAAGACTACGATGCAGCCTTTGGATCGCTTTTTCCGTCTAAGCTAAACTTGGAAAATAAGCTAAACTGTTGTTGAAATTAATAAAAAGTATGCTTTTTCTGGGATCGTAACTGTATATAACAGAAGTTGTTTTACAGTAGGAAATATGTATAGCCTTTAAATAAAATACAGACAATAAAGAATAGCATAAGAAATTAAATTAAAAATCACCCAACATTTTTCCATACAAAATTGGGGTAATTTTCAAATGAAAACTCACAAATTGGGATATTTGCAGATTTTTTAACGAAATTTCGCTTTTTGCTTTTAGGATTTTTTCATTCAAAAAATCACCTACTATTTTTGGGCGCAATTTCACTTCTTGTTTTTAAGTGATAATTCGTTCGTTTTGATTACTAGTGAAATGCTAATTATAACACTTTTTTATCGTTATTACCCGATCATCATGTTTTTTAAAAATTTTAAATAATTAGCTAAAATCGGTAGTAGGAGATCCGACACCCTCTCGCCTTGCGGTTGTCATACCGTTTGATGATCACTAAAAAATAATTTTTTTCTTTCACCAGATATTTCTATAAATCAACGATAGCTTGCAATCGGCTCCCAGAACTTACGCCCGAAAAAAATGGCAAATAAGCCCGAAATTTTCCATACGAAATCGAGCATGGAAAAAATGTACGAAATTTCTGGCGATTACACTAAGAACTAGTAAGGAATGTACCGAAGCTAATACGGCCGTACTGAAGTATATCCGAAGTCTTTAGACGTCTATAAAATTTTTATGTATAATCTGCAAAAATATTTGTGTCATACGCTTAATTTAATGTTACCCTTAGCTGCCACATAGAGTAATTTGTAAACAAAGTAAACTGCCACACCCACTTTTCTAGTATAAAGACTCCACATTTTACCCAAGAGTATATGTATGGGCTGGATAAACGACATGGGCGGAACTTGGGCACATACAGACACGATGTCATTCGGTTTTATATATTTACGAAAGTTTTTCAATTTAGATGACGTCACTTTGTATTTAAGGTAGGCGTGGTTTTCATTCGATTTTGCCAAATATCAAAGAGTGGCTTATGTTAAATATCAACGCTTATATGCAAAATTCAAGACATTTCTGTAATTTTTGCAGATTTTTAAGCGATTTAACGTTTTAAATAAAGCCACTTTGTATGAAAGGTATGCGTGGTTTTCATCCGATTTTGCCAAATATCATAGTGATTGTGTATATTATATATAAAAGCCTATGTGAAAAATTCCAAAACATTTCTGCAATTTCAGCAGATTTTTAAGGGATTTTACGGTTAATATAAAGCTGCTTTGTATGGGAGGTAAGCGTGGTTTTTATCCGATTTTTCCAAATTTCATTGTAGGATTTATATTGAAAATCAAAGCTTACGTGTCAAATTTCAAGGCATTTCATTAATGTTTGTGGGTTTTGAAGAAATTTTATTGTTAAAATAAAGTCACTTTGAATGGGAGGTAGGCGTGGTTTTGATCCGATTTGGCTCATTCTCGAACTGGATCTTCCTTTTTATCAAGAAGCTTATATTTTGAATTTCATTGCGATAGCTTTAAAATTACGGCTGTTATCGTGTCGACACGCGGACAGACAGACGGACACTCGGAAATCGACTCAGGAGGTGATGCTGATCAAAAATATATATACTTTTCTGTACCTGCCACGCCTCCTTATTGGCGTTACAAACGGAATGACAAAGTTAATAACCCCTTACGCAGTACGCGTTGGGGTATAAAAATATTAACTGTGATATTAACAGTCTGTCGTTGTTATTTTCAAACACTGTTCATTTGAGAGATTTCCGTTTAAGTTAACATTTTTCTTCTTTAAATAAACGGTTTTAAGGAAAATTCCACTGTCGAATTTATCTGTTGATATATTTCTATTTTGAAGCATTATGGCAAGACAGTCGTAAAACATTTCGTCTCCCTTTTTCACTATCGAAGAGTTAATTGTTTGAAAATTTTTGATTCGTTTCAACGAGTACACCTTCTCGTATTTGTATTCGTTTCGAACACAACGATTAATACCTTCACTTGGTTCGTTTCGGAAAATGTGTAAAGTTCACAATTTTTGTAGTTGATTTAACAGAAACAATGGCTTTGTTTTGACAAATAAAAATTTTTAAACCAACTGTGAGGAGCTGGGGAGTCAACAGTTCAATTTGTTTATATAACGGATTACAGATAAAAAAACAAAGTTAAAGAAACAGCTTATCTGCTAATTCAACAGTTAATTTGGGGTTATATTTAATTTATATTTATATTTAATTTTAATTTAGCACTAAAAAAGATCGGACATTTTTGTCAAATTAAAATATAGAAAACGTCCGAATTTTTGTTTATCAAATGCTAAGAAATTTCAGATTCGTTATGATGAAATGGTTTGCCCTTGTACAGAACGTTAAAAAACAACATTCCGTTTACACTTTCTTATTGTGCTAAGAGAGTTATTTAAAAAAACAAAATTACGAGGAAAGTGTTTAGTTTGTTTATAATTTTTTAAAAGTGCTGTGGCAACATCTCGTAACCAACGAACAATATCTCAATTCATATTTGAGTCAATAGTAACACATATCTATTCTCAAAAAATGTTAAGCCCCTCCCATTTTAGTGCGAGTTATGAAAGTGTTAAGTTATTTTATATTTGTAAAACATATAAACAAAATAAAAATAGTTAAAATAGTTCTTTTGCTGACCAGATGTAATGAGATTGATTGCGTACGACGCACAACTCTTTAGAGAGTATTATGTCGATAAGTGTTTTGAATTCTACGAGTTTTATTTCTAAACTTAGTTTTAATCAGACTAGCAGCTGCTGAGCTATGTGAAAGGCACATCAGACTATAAACAAATTCGGTCAATTCTTCGAAACAAATTTCCCCAAATCCATTCTTTATGCACCTTACTTTTTACCAAAATGTAGCAACATCAGTACAATTTTATAAAAAAAAAAATTTCTCAAACAGTGCTACCAAGTGTTGATTTTTGTGATATGTGAATTTTTTTAACAATTTTTATAAAAATATACCAAATCAGAAAATAATGTACCGATGTATCAAGTGAAATTAAATGTACCAACTTTGGTACAATTGTACCAAAGGGGCAACTTTGGCTCTGACTGTAGCAATAAAGAAACAAAGAGATCCTTATTACAAAGCTCTCTACTAATCGTGTGATCTACTCTACTTCTCGTGTGATTTAAACGATTTTTTCTTATTAATTTGTGCATACATTCTAATGCTTCTTCAGATTACATGCCAATTGGAGAAGCCGCATTTTTAATAACTTGAGTACGTCAGTGGTCGAAATTCGACTTTTTCGCCATACCACCCCAGAGGGACGCCGGGTATTCCAGCTAGAATTTTTCTTTAAAAACTATTCGGTGCACTCCTTTTCCCTACTCTGATTCATTTAAAAAAATTCATCAGAATCGGTTGAAAAACACTCTGAATGCCATACCACCCCCGAGCAACGCCGGGTATTCCAGATAGCACTTTTCTTTAAAAGACATTCGGTGCACTCCTTTTCCCTACTCTGATTCATTTAAAAAAAATCATCAAAATCGGTTGAGAAACACCCTGAATGCCATACCGTCCCCGAGCAACGCCGGGTATTCCAGCTAGCACTTTTCTTTAAAAGCCATTCGGTGCACTCCTTTTCCCTACTCTGATTCATTTAAAAAAAAATCATCAAAATCGGTTGAGAAACACCCTGAATGCCATACCACCCCCGAGCAACGCCGGGTATTCCAGCTAGCAATTTGTTTTAAAAATCGGTGCAAAAAAATCAAAATCGGTTAAGAAACACAGTAGAAAATGGTACTGAACTGTTTTGCCTTAGCCTATTTATATATTGATTTCAGATCCATGTATCAGCAGTTTGTGTACTATGGCAGGCATATAGTACCAGGGGTATAAATTTCTGTAAATAGCAGATGTTTCATTTAAAAGAATTTCAAAATTTTCCAAATGAATTGCTTTGCCACTAGAAACCAAAAACATAGAGAACGAAGACTTCCCAAATATATATTTTATAGCATTTCGTGAGAGAAGGTGACGAGCCAGCGAAGAGTGAAACCCATATGCTCCGCAGTCAGCGAGAAGTGAAGTAAGCTTCGTTCCTCAGCACAACTGACCGAACTTGTTGTAAAGAACACAAGTGAATTGGTGGACTTTGTTATTCGTTTTTGTTTTGGTTATTTTTAGATTTTAATAGTTATTCAGCCTTACCAAAAAACTAATTTAGTGCTGGCTCTAATTAGTGCCAGCTCTAAAAAGATTTTTTAGCATAAGCTTAACAGAGGCTACAGCTGCTACTAAATTAAAAAGCTAACGCTAAAATTTAATACGAGTTTTTTAGTAAGGCTGATTGTTTTTGTGGTTGGCATTGTTTTTGCACTGAAATTAGCAACAGCGCGCCGAGCTTGGAATCGCAATTTCTGCAAAAATTTTAATTTTTTCAAATGTTTGCAACTTGTATGGGACGGTCGCGTGGTCGTCAGTTCGAATCCCACGGCTGACATACAATTTTTTTTTTATTATTTATTATTTTTTTGAGGTATTTATTTTGTATGAACGAAAATTCCATACACAAAAATTGTGTTTCATTCAGTTGTCGAAACATAATTTTTTTATTAAACTAACAATCCATTTTAACATTTAAATATGGTTTAAAAAAGAAAAATTGTACCTCACTTCCAAACGTATATCGGTGATTCGATGTCAAACCGGACGCTTTTCGAAGCTCACATATTTTTTGAAAAGTTTTGGTACTTTGCACATCGATAGTACCTAAAAAAATAAAAGTATTTGGATATATCTTTTTCTAATTTAAAAAAAAAAAATAATTTGCCATTCGGATATGTAGTAAACCAACTATATCTTTAAAACTATTAGTTGTATAATACGTATAAAATGTTGAGAATATATTTAAATGAACAAGATTTGATCTTCTTTGTGGTCTACAGCTTAACAAACACTTTTATGAAAAATTTTATCTCTTTTGGCCACTAAAAATTTAATTTATTTTTTTTTTTGTAATTTTGTCCGTCCTAAATTGAAGTACCTACAATTTTTTGTTTTTTTTTATAGATATAAAAAGCGCTCGAAAATCTATCTTTTTCTTTAACTTTTTACTCTAACTTTCGCCATAGTTTAAAAAAACCCCCCGGGAGTCGTGCGTAGGAGGGATGCTGAATTACTGGTCTGTACTTTAAAATGACATTTGATTTTGTTTTTTTTTCAGATACATGGGCAAGACTGGATATGGCCTCGAACCGTTTTGGATGTATTTTTTATGTTTTTTTATAAACTGTGTAAATTTGAAAAAATAATAACTTCTTGTATCTTAAGAAAATTTTGAAAAAATTCTTTGTTTTGGTTGCTACACGTATATTATACCTTAAACGAATTTTTCAAAAACGGCCTACACAATTTTTACATGCAAAATACTTTAATTTTTAATTAAAAATGGAATTCTTTGGCACTTTTTATATTATTTTATAATTTCTAAACTGTAATATACCTCCAACAGCTTTAGGACTAACGGTTTTTAAGATATGGTTTTTTTACTACATGTCCAATGACATGTTAGACATAACATGTTTAATTTTCCAGTGTATAGCTTGCAAAAAAAAAAAAAAATTAAAAAACAAAATATGCAAATATTTTTATTTTTTAAAGTCACATCTAAAATTATAAAATACTATAAGAAATACCAAAACATCCCATTTTTAATTAAAAATTAAAGTATTTTATATGTAAAAATTTTGTAGGCAGTTTTTGAAAAATTCGTTTAATATACGTGTAACAACCAAAACAAAGAATATTTTCAAAAATTTCTTTAGATACAAGAAGTTATTATTTTGTTCAAATTTACACAGCTTATTAAATGACATAAAAAAATACATCCAAAACGGTTCAAGGCCATATCCAGCCTTTCCGATGTATCTGAAAAAAAAAACAAAATCAAATGTCATTTTAAAGTACAGACCAGTAATTCAGCATCCCTCCTACGCACGACCCCCGGGGGGTTTTTTTAAACTATGGCGAAAGTTAGAGTAAAAAGTTAAAGAAATAGATAGATTTTCGAGCGAGATCAAAGCCTATATGCAAAATTTCAAGACATATCTTTAATTTGTGCAGATTTTTAAGAGATTGTACTTTTAAAATAAAGCCACTTTGTATGGGAGGTTGGCGTGGTTTTCATCCGATTTTTCCAAATTTCATAACCAGGTTTAAGACTGAAGAGCAAAGCTCACCTGCCAAATTTGAAGGCATTTATTTCATTTTTGAGGATTATAAAGACATTTTACGGTTAATATAAAGTCACTTTGTATGGGATGTAGGCGTGGTTTTCATCCGATTCGGCCCATTTTCGAACTTGATCTTCCTTTTTTAAAAATAAATTTATATTTTGAATTTCATCGCGATAGCTTTAAAATTGCGGCTGTAATCGTGTCGACAGACGGACAGACAGACGGACAAACGGAAATTGACTCAGGAGATGATGCTGATCAAAAATATATATATTTTTCTATACCTGCCACGCCTCCTTCTTGGCGTTACAAACGGAATGACAAAGTTAATATACCCCTTACGCAGTACGCGTTGGGGTATAAAAATCAAATGTCATTTTAAAGTACAGACGAGTAATTCAGCATCCCTCCTACGCACGAACCCTGGGGTTTTTTTTTAATTATGGCGAAAGTAAGAGTAAAAAGTTAAAGAAATAGATAGATTTTCGAGCGCTTTTTATCTCTATAAAAAAAAACAAAAAATTGTAGGTACTTGAATTTAGGAAGGACAAAATTACAAACAAAATTTACTAAGATTCATTGAAATTGAACCAATAGATTTTGAGTTATCTATCGAACCGGTTTAAAAAACTAATTTCGAGGAAATCGTTTAAAGTTCTTGTTTTTCGAATCTTTGCATATATTTTTTAAATTATCGGCTATTACACTTACTATTATTTAATCTGCAATGCCAGGTTTTGATCTAAGAACATGTATGTATATTTTAAATATTCTAAAGAACACATTAAACAAATAAAAAATTTTTTATTTAGGCGTAATGCTCAAAAACGTAAGCATTGATTCTCCAAGATGAAATTTTGAGAATGCGTTTAAATTTAATGCCTAATAAAACAATGCTTTCGAAACTCCAAAAATTAGTGGTGCTGACCTTGAAAAAATAAAAAATTTTTAGTGGCCAAAAAAGATAAAATTTTTCATAAAAGTGTTGGTTAAACTGTAGACCACAAAGACGATCAAATCTTGTTCATTTAAATATATTCTCAAGATTTTATTGTAGATCTAATAGTTTTGAAAATATAGTTGCCTTACTACATATCCGAATGGCAAATTATTTTTTGTTTTTTAAATTAGAAAAAGTATATCCAAATACTTTTATTTTTTTTAGGTACTATCGATGTGCAAAGTACCAAAACTTTTCAAAAAATATGTGAGTTTCGAAAAGCGTCCGGTTTGACATCGAATCACCGATATACGTTTGGGGTTGGATATACAATTTTTCTTTTTTAAACCATGTTTAAATGTTAAAATGCTGTGTTAGTTTAAGTGAATGTTAGGATTTAAAAATTTAATAAAAAAGTTATGAAAACTGAATGAAACACAATTTTTGTGTATGGAATTTTCGTTCATAAAAAATAAATACCAAAAAAATAATAAATAATAAAAAAAAAATTGTATGTCAGCCGTGGGATTCGAACTGCTATAAAATTTATATTTGGGAAGTCTTCGTTCTCTATGTTTTTGGATTTTCATGCATTTTTTTTATATTTTTTATGTTATTTTCAATAAAATTCAAATAATTTCATTATTTTTTATCAGGGACCGAAAAAAATTGTTATTCTATATATATTTCACAGCAGAAAAAGTTGGCCAATTTTAACCCAACAAAATATTCGTTATGAATAACTTTTATTTCAAAGAAAAATTTTTGCGGTTTTTGCCGCATAACTTTTATCTTTGAGGAATACATTTTTGGGTTGATTAATAACAATTATTTTCTAAAATGAAATTTTTTAATTTTCATTTTCATAGTGTAGAAAATCTAAAAAAAAAAATCTTTAAAGACATTTTATTTTGGGATGGACTCACCTCTTCGCTAAGCGAGTCTTTAAGAGAACTAATAAAAATGGAAGGGTCTTCAGATGAAGAAGCAGATGACGATACAAGTAGAAAGGTGAAGGCTGCGTGTACTGAAAGTTGATAATTTCAAGCCACCACGCATTGACATTGATGCTAACCTTCTCGAATATTAGAGTAACCAAAAAAATGTATCACCCATTTTATGGCAACTAGCTTGCATTTTTCATGCAACACCAGCAACTCAAGTTACTAGAGAGCAATCTTTCCAAACATTAAAGCGGATTTTAAATGATCTCCGATGCAATATTGCAGAAGATACTTTGAAACAAATAATGTTTGTAAAATTTACAAAATTTACAAATAATTAAACTAATAATACATTAAAAAACTAATAAGAATGCTAAAAGCGAAACTTTTATTGATATTTCACACTAATAACCGAAAAAATTTCATTTCAGAAAATAACTGTTATTAGTCAACCTTAAACTTTATTCCTCTAAAATAAAAGTTAAGCGGCAACAAACAATTTTAAATTCTTTAATGCAGCTTAGAAAAAATTTTTTAAACTATTATTTCTAACAGTCTGTTTTTTTAACAACCACACCAGCCGAAATTTTTACGAAAAAAATGCTGTTTGGAGGTTATTTAAAAATAGTTTAGCTCAATGGCGGTTATCGTGAGAGCCAAAACATTTTAGAAATCATCATAAAATTAGACCACAATTCATTTCTAGCCGATGGCATTGATACCTTTTTTTTATGAAGGTCGAATCACCTTAGTGTATATATTTTACAATGTAATAGTATTTATAGCAAAATATTACATTCACTGATCCGTTCGTTACCGTTCGAGAAGATTAAGCTTTTAGTAAATTGAATATAAAATGTACCTTTCGAATTGAATATAAAGTGCATTGAATATAAAATGCAATTTGAAAATATAGAGTTTGAATATTTTTACAAAGCTTTACAAAATTTTTAGAAAATAAGTTAAAATAAGTTCAACACTGCAGAATAAGTTAAAACAAAGACTATTTTTTTATTTCGGAATTCCAGGATTTCCAAGATACCATTTTCTTGTATTAAGGCTTTTAATTTTTTCTTACTTTAAGACAAGAATATTGTATTTTGGAAATAATGGAATTCCCAAATTGAAAAATATTTATATCGTAAATTGATTTGCAGTGCAATGGAAAAGAAAATGGGCGTTATTCGACAAATAGGCGTGGCAATATTAGAAAAACAGTGTATCTTGAATAATTTTGAGACTAGAGTACTGCAATTTAGTATAGGGGTAGGCATTATTATTACAAATTATGGTCAAGAAAGTGGGCGTTTTTCGAGAAACACTGTATTTCGAATAATATTGACACTAGTGTACTGCAATTTAGTTTAGTGGTAGACACAGTTAATACAAATTACGGCCAAGATAATGGGCGTTATTTGGCAACTGGGCGTGGCAATATTAGAAAAAGAGTATCTCGATTAATATTGATACTATGGTACTGCAATTTGGTATAAAGGTAGGCATTATTAGAACAAATTACGGTCAATAAAGTGGGCGGATTTTGACTACTGGGCGTAGCAATATTAGAAGAACAGTGTATCTCAAATAATATTGACACTAGGGCTCTGCAATTTAGTGTAGGGGTAGACACAGTTAATACAAATTACGGTCAAGAAAATGGGCATTATTTGAAAACACTATATCCCGAATATTGACACTAGGGTAATAAAACTCGTTACAAGAATGGGTATAATTATTTCAAAACACGTGACATCTAATATAAATTTAAGAGACAGATATTTGAAATAACCAACAAAATTTCAGACTGTATTAGAACAAATTTTTTAAGAACAATTGTATTTATGTAGTTTATTTACTTTTTTCGGAAATTTATCATAATATCTAAAAAGAAAGAAATAAAAACTTTAAAATAAAACCGACTACAAAATCACTATAAAGTTAAAAATAATATTAAAATTATTTAAAATTATTTAACAGTAAAAAAGAAAAAAAATTACTGTAGATCCGAAGAAATTCTTCGATTGCGTAAATGTCAAACGCAAATCAAACGGATACCCTTCATCCACGTTCAAGGGTAATGTTACATCTTCTAACACTCAAGAAATTTGTAATCTTTACGCAGATCATTTCAAGGAAGGATTCTGTGTATCTACAAACACATATAACAACCCCCCTCCTATCACTAATTTAACACCTCATATCAATCACATCAAACTAACACGCGATGAAAGATATGCAGCTATAATCGGGCTAGACCTAAATAAGGGACCTGGCTCTGACCTTATTCCCCCAAATTTGCTGATCCAATGTGTAGACTCGCTGCTCTTGCCCCTACAAATAATTTTCAATAAATCACTTAATCAAGGTGTTTTTCCTTCTTATTGGAAAACATCTCACCTCACACCAATATTCAAAAATGGTGATAAAAGGTCGATCGAAAGCAATAGGGGTATTGATATTTTATCTGCTATCCCAAAACTGTTCCAAAAAATAATAGCGAAACACTGACAGGTAGAATAAACCCATTACTCAATGAACAGCAACATGGTTTCCGTAAAGGTAGATCAACTACCACAAATCTTATGGTTATGGTTTCTGATGTCTTAGGCAAAATGGAAAAAGGACAAGAACTCGATCGCTTTGATTATAATATCCAAGCTTTCAAGCTGAAAAATGTTGGTATTTCTAGCTCTCTCTTAAATTGGCTTAAGTCTTATCTTCACGGTAGATCTCAAATTGTTAAATTTCAAGGTATCCTATCCAAAAAGATTTCTGTCACAACCGCAGTCCCACAAAGAAGTCATCTTGGGCCAATTCTGTTCAATATTTTTATATCAGACATATCCTATGCTTTGTCTGATATCCCTCATCTATTATATGCAGATGACTTAAAAATGTACCATGTAATTAATTTTGAACCTGATGTAACATTTTTACAATCGAAACTACTTGCTTTAGAGCAGTGGTGCAATCGAAATAAACTATTTCTAAACGTGAACAAATGCTACTCAATAACTTTCTCCCGAAAAAATCTCATCGCGAATAGCATTTACTTACTCAATGATAAAGCGCTTAAAAATGTTAAACATTTCGTAGATCTTGGCGTTGTTTTAAACAATAAATTGCGACTTAATCTTCATTATGATAAAATCCTAACAAGAACCAGTAAACAACTCGGTTTCATAAAACGACGCGCAAAAGAGTTTAAAAATGTATAAATGTAAAACAACCCAAAACGTTATATTGTTCTTTAGTACGCCCACTTCTAGAATATGGATGCATTATTTGGAATCCTGCTTTCGATATACACTGTGAGAGACTGGAATCTATTCAAAAGCAGTTCCTGCTTTTTGCTCTAAGCAACACCTACAACCCTCGCGAATACAATACCCTACCATCCTATGAGTATAGGCTTAGCTTGCTTAATTTGATGCCTCTATCAACCAAAAGTAAATTACTCACCTCATGTTTTACATTTGACGTTCTCAACGGTGCTATTGACAGTGATTATATATCAAATAAGATAAAATTCAACGAATCCTCAAGACAAACTAGGCACACACGAGTGTTATACGAGTATCCGCACCATACTATATACGCCAATAATGAGCCAATTAATAGGTGTTGAAAAAAATTTAATAGCATCAGCGTTAGCTACTCACCATCCATATCCAAATTCTCCTTATAAAAAAATCTTTACAAGCTCCTATTTCCGTCCTCATAACCTCCTCTGCCCTATAATTATAATCATTAGTTCACTAAAGCTTTTCCTTAGACATGTAGGTGAAATCATGTCAACCGAGTAGGCGGCCTAAGCCTACAATGTTACCCAAAAAAAAAAAAAAAAATAAAAAAAAAATAGGTTTAGTATAGGTTAAGACTAGAGTTAAGATCATACCTTGCTTGGTAACGAAATTAATAAATAAATACATTAATATATATATGATAATTAAACATTTTAAAAAAAAAATTAAATAATAAGTTTTCCAATGTAATAATATGTTTAAATAAATTTGTTAAATATGACCAAGAAATTAAGATTATTAATTAAGAATAATTTTAAAATTATTTTTTACTTTGTAGTGATTTTGTAGTCGGCTTATTCTTTTTTATTGCCAACACCTATTAACCAAAATTAAAAAATAAGACATACTTATGTAATAGGAAATAATAAGGAACTATGTCACTATGGATAAGAGAAGTTTTGCTTTTTCAATGCATATTTTATTTGTATGTGAGTCAATGAGATAAGACAAGGTATGAAAACTCTTACTATAGCTGTAGATAACAAAAAAAAAAAAATACAAAAGTATAGTTTAAAACAGAGTTGTAAATCCCACAGCTCAATTAGCTCTTTTAGCTCACTTACAACAACTTAAATATTTCCGTGTGTGTTGTAATTCAAAGAATTGACTTCGTTGGC